>ML790911.1:368166-379357 GCA_009831015.1 Picea engelmannii | reverse complement strand
AGGGGGAGATTTGTATTGTTTGAATATCTAATGCCTCCTAAAATTACTGCAATAGCTCAGGGGGAGCATGCCTCTTCTTTGACATTGATGTCAAAGGGGGAGAAAAGAATTCGGGTGTCTTAGTTGCCATCAATGCCAAAGGGGGAGATTGTTGGCAAATCTTAAATAGGTAGCGTAAGCTTGTCATTGATGGAAAGTACAACAGTAATGATGGCTTGAGTACAATGGCGATAATCAACAGGAAAATAAAAGATAAGTCTGGGAAGATCGAATGATCGAAGGAAACATTGCTAAAATGATCGAAGGCCCGAGAAGAATTTTTGATCATTGGATCTCATTCAAAATTCCCGAAAGAACGAGGGCCGTCAAATAAGAATATAGACAAGAAGAGCGTTGAACAGGAGGACAGATCTCAGACGTTAGATCCAAGCGCAGGACCCGACCATCGTCGGATCAAGGAGAACCTTCACACCTTTTAAAGTATAACAAGGAGAAGCAGGCGTAATCGTGATACGCGAAATGGAGATGTAATCTGAACCGTCCGATCAAGCTTTGATCTGAACCGTTGACTCCAGTCCTTGTCGGAGTTTTGGGGATCGTGAGGTAAACATGTCAAAGATTATTGACATCAGGAATCCCGATATCGCGATGTAATCTGAGTCGTCAGATCAAGATCAAATCTGGACCGTCAATTCCAGTCCTTGTCGGAGTTTTGGGGATTGCGAGGTAGACATGTCAAAGATTATTAACATCAGGAATCTCGAAATCTTGAAATGTGAAATTGCGATGCAATCGCAGCCATAGAATCAAGCTCAGATCTGGACCATTGATCTAACTCCATATCGAAGTTTCGGGGATCGCAACATGGAGATGTCAAAGAAACAATGCAACAAGAATTCCGATTTCTTGATATGCGAAATTGAGATGAAATCGCAGCCATATAATCAAGCTCAGATCTAGACCATTGATCTAACTCCATATTGGAGTTTCAGGGATCGCAACATGGAGAGGCAAGTAAACAATGCAACAAGAATGTCGATTTCGCGATATGCGAAATTGCGATCCAAACGCAGCCGTTGAATCAAGCTCTGATTAGGACCGTTGATCCCACGCCATTGCGAGGCATCGGGGATCGCAACTTGGAAAGTTGAGATTCCACATCTCCAGATCCACGAAATGCGAATTCGCGAAAATCGCTTTTTGCATAGGCGCTTGGTTATGACCATAGTCACATTGGGGAAGGAGCTAGTGTAGAAAATCTCTGTATCGAGGTTCCAGAGATCGCAACTTGAAGTGTCAAAAAAACTTGGGCATAGGAATGTTGAAATGCCGAAACCCGATTTAAAGGCAAGATTAATAAAGTTCATCCAACGACTCAAATAAACCTGAAGGAGATCAGAGGGCTACTGTAGCACGACATAGTATAACTGCCAGAAACCACTGATGGTTCCAGCCAGAGGACTCGAAGACACATGGGATGATTAATAGAGAAGGTGAGCTCGACTTTCACAGAGAAGATGAAGAGGCTCAATTGCCAGAGAGGTTGAGGAATCTCAGCATAACACCCAGTGATGCTGAACACGTGGGAAAACAACCAGAGTAGCTGAAGAGTCACGATGATGATCATGTAGAGCACTTGAGATGTGGAGGAGATGGGCACGGTATGAGCATGTAGAGGAATGGCGAATATTTCATGCACAAGATGCACAGAAGCTATATATACATGGTACAGAGAAGAGAAGTGGATGCTGTCGCTATTGGAGTTTGCTGTGGTTGTTGTTGGTGAAGGTGATTCGTGTGTGAAGAAGGATTAGAGTGCAGAAGCTGAATTGCACAAAAGAGGAGCTATGGAGTGAATGGACATGATGCACAGAGCATAAAAAGCAGAAGAACAGACAACACAAGTCAAGTGTGCAGAAAGGCAATGAGGCAGACAAGGCAACGAATTGCAGGAGAACAATGATGAGTCTGGTAAGACATTGTTGAACATCATATCACTATAATAAGTTTCAGTAGAAAAGATTTATATTTCAGGGAGGTTGGGAGGTGCTAGGGAGGATTGTTGTCCTCATAGGTTCAAGTGGGTGCTTGAACACAGGGAGTTGGTGCTTCCTTCTAGTTGTTGCTAGAGAAACCAGGGAGTTGGTGCTTCCTTCTAGTGGGTTCTAGAGAAAATAGAGAGTTGGTGCTCTCAGCAAGTTGCAGCTTGCAAAACAGAGGTTGTAGCCTCATTATGAGTTGGTGCTCATGTGTATGATAATGTAAAGAATGTAACTATTACTTATCAATATAAAGAAAAAGAGGTTTTTACCCTTTATGGGTTTCCTCAGGAAATATCTGTCTCTGTGTATCACATGTGTGTGACTGATGCTGAATGTGCCTTTGTTTATCTCTCTGCATTATTGTGATTATCATTGTGTGCCTTGTAAATATTTTAAAAGAAGCATAATTCTTTAAGAACGGTAACAACTGATTCGCCCCCCTCTCAGTTGTCCAACATGGATTTCTCAGACATCTCCTCATTGGGAGTTGTTTATTGATATGCAATTAAAATTGAGAAGAAAATCAAGAAACAAAGTAAGTGAGAGAATCATGGAAAAGGAAAATCTAACTCACATAATGAAGGACAGAGAAAGGAAGGCCAACCTCAAGAGAGCCAGCACCAGATGCAGGCAAAGAAGGGTAACGAGAAGTCTAAGAAAGACATTTGAAAGTGGTGTGAGTTCGACAAAATCCCTTGGCACAACACTGATGAATGTCACTCAATATAATTATTGGTGGCCAAACTCAAAGACAAAGAGGCGAACCCCGACTTGGACCCTGATTAAAAAAATAATAAAAGGAGACAACTCATTTATGAAGAACCCACTGCTACTGTCACAACTGCAACAATCCAACTATCAGAGGATCCTGAGGATGGGAAAAACTCTTCCATTCATAGATGTGGGTGAAGGAGACCCCATTTCATTTTATTTTTGATAAAGGAATCCAACATAACATCATATTAGTCAAGGTTGTCAAGCAGTTGGATTTTCCAACAACACCACACTCGAAGCCGTACAACATTGGGTGGCTTCACCAGGGTCATGATCTTTGTGTCAACCAGTAGTGTCACCCATACTATGGCATCAAGCCCTTCAAGGATGAGGTATTGTGTGATGTTTCACCACTAGAAGTCTATGATTTTCTATTAGGCCAACCATATATGTGGAGGCGTCATGATGTTTATGAGTCTCGAACCCGTAGCATCATTGTTACTCTGGGGGGTTAGCTATACAAGATACCAGAGGTAGTTCCAAATATTGTCCCACTAAACAAATTCCACAAAGTACTGTCTCATACTACAAAGTTTAGCCTCTTCACAATCCGATCAGAAGGTGAACACAAGGACACTACAACCATTGCAACCTCATCCCAAGACCTTTCTATCCAACATAAGAAGATCAATAATATTGTAGAAGAGTACAAATATATTTTTGCTGCATATATGGGGTTGCCTCCACACTACCCAGTTAAGAAAGGTTATAACATAACCCTTCATACTCTTCACGCTGCATATTCATCGACGGATTCCTCCCACACCCAAGTAGATCATGCAGCTAGATTGGTTGAATGGATCCAACCCCTCCAAAAAAAGATCCATGGAAACCTTCAACAAGCTAAGAAAGACAACTTCTTCAGCAAGACATGCAACACACCAAGCTTCAGATCTAGTAGAATTCTCCCTATCTCCCAAGGGAACTTGACACAATGGGGGATCATTGCTTCCTAAGGGGGGAGGAATGATATAGATGGATCTTGGTGGCCATCCACCTTTTCCACTGAATCACCATTTTGAGCATGTGGTTTTGATAAACCATGATATTCATTCTTTTGATGGGGAATGGAATGTAATGTCATATTCATTTGTTAATTATAGAAATCATGTAATGGTTTCCTAGTGGTCTTATGTACATGGCTACAACATAGTGTTAATGCACCAGATCCCATTAGAACTCCATAGTTAAGTGTACTCAGATAGATTAGTACTAGTATGGGTGATTGCTTAGGAAGTCCTAGTGTTTTACATGCCTATGAAATTTTATAAACTTAGTCCAATTTATCCAACATGCATCATGAAAATTGTTCTCCTCTCACTCTCTCATATACAATTGAGGTGAAGGAGGCCCTTTAAGCATGAAATGGAGTGTGATGTAAATATTGTTGCGAATGAAGTGTAGCCAACATCTCTTTCCTTTCAGAGATAGGCTAACCCATTCTGCAAGTTTGTGTTCTACAATGTTTTTCTATCTTATTCAGTAATAGAAGTTGGGTTTCACTGTATTTATGTGTTCTCTTCTATATTTTGTGTATTTCATTGCTATATATTGGTCATATTTGTCTTCATGTCATTCTCAAAATAATTTGGATCAATTTACCATGTATTCAAGATGTGCCAATGTATCAAAAATATGCCTCAAGCATTTGATTACATCACCATGACATATACCAAGCTAGATACCAATATAGCCAAGATATACTTCTAACAATGTATCATATCATCACAAAGGTGTACCATATCATGTATCATCATCATCAATACATGCCTCAATCATGTACCATAAACATAACACTCAATAACACATGTAAAACATACCTATAATCATGTAGCACACCTGATACACAAAATCAAAAACATGTAGTTCTTCCTCAACTTTAACAACAAAAGAATAACATCATCAAACTTTACCTTAGTCTCGTGGGACTAGTTTTGGATTAGTCAAAAACCCTAAATTTCAACAATAATAAATTTGTACCTTTAATAAATAAAGGTATGAAATTTTTCCCATATATAACTTGAGATATTTCTTCTATATCCTCAAAATTTCAAGGTTTGAAACTTATCAGAACAAAAGTTATAGCAAAAATAGAAAACCTTCCTAAAATTTATCCCATTCTAGAGAGAAAACTTGTACAATATTCCACACGATCAATATTGGATATGTTATTTTGAAACTCACTCAAAATATACTAAAGACTGTTATATTTCCACTAAAATCGGTCTCACTTAATTTTGATCATCTATGAAGAATTTATGAATGTTTTACCCAAAAAACCTGTTTAAGAATAGTTTTA
Organism: Picea engelmannii; assembly: GCA_009831015.1. Lineage (NCBI taxonomy): Eukaryota > Viridiplantae > Streptophyta > Pinopsida > Pinales > Pinaceae > Picea > Picea engelmannii. The sequence continues at coordinate 374,242 of ML790911.1, read as the reverse complement.
GGACTAGTCAAAAACCCTATCTTCCATAGAGTGTATCTCAAAAAATGAAACGACTAGAGGCTGAAATGTTTACCACATGTACCTTGACATGTATTCTAAAGCTCCTCCAATTTTCACTATCTGAATCATTCTAGAAACAAAGTTATAGAGAAAATGGTAAGATGACCTTTAAATAACATACCTTAGAACACGTCGTCACAAGACTTCATCCTCCCTTGGAATTTCTCCCTTCTTTACTTCATATTCCCTATCAAATTTGCCTCATATCTCCTTGGTTACCTCAAATAATAATCACTTACTCACATACAAGATATTCAATAGAATGAGTGTGTGAATTTACTTATGAGTGACTTCTTGAGGTGTATATATACTTTTTGTAAGTAACCTATTTCCTTAACTTTAGGTCTTCTTGAAATTTCTTGTTACAACCACTTTAACCTTTCATTAATGAATTGCAACCAATTAGGTGATACTTAACCCATATTGCAACCAATTAGGGGCTTCTTAACCTATCTTTGGGGCTTCCAACTTCATGACCTCATAACTCATCAACCGTGAGGAACTACATGACATTTCACCTATAGTTGGAAATGACATGATGATCACTATCCATATATGAGTCTGTTACCTGCATTTACACTGTCCTTCATGTAATTATTCCTAAAAAAACTTTGGGATTCATGACCACACCTATGGGTTTCTTGTAGAATTATTCAAATCATCTTTCTATGAGGTCCATGCGTAGAGATCTGCCATAAGGGGGACACTTTAGAGACTTCTCCAAATATACCCATCACATATGTTGACATCAATGAAAACCATTGCTTGTTGACATCAATGAAAACCAACTTTCCAACAACATCAATGACAACCAACTATCCAACAATCTCCTCATTGGGTATTGATGGCAACAATTATACTCCACTTGTGACCAATTCTCCTTTGATATTTCTCTCCCCCTTTGACATCAATGTAAAATGGTATCTCCCCTTGGGGTTTTTCCCATTGTATTCATTCTTCTAATCTTTCTCTTGTAATATTTCTCTATCTCCTCCTTTGACATCATGGGTAAAAGGATAAGTCCCCTTGTCGATATACCTTCTCTGAAAAATATTTCTCTAACTTCATGCTCTCCCCCTATCTTCATTATTATGATCTCTTTCTCTAAAAATTTCTCTTCCTTTAATTTTCTGTAAGATGTCCTGTAGATCAATGTGGGATTTGTTGTATATGCTTTCTTTCCTCTCTTCTAGTGTTCTTTTTCCATTGGTGATTCCTCTTGTAATTCACTAACATATACAAAAAGAATTCAAAGTTACTTGAATTCAAGTCTTCATGACTTGTTAAGTTCACATCAATAACCATACCTTCTTCTAACAATATAGCTTCTATTTTTCCTTTTACTGCTTTCCTTCATGATTCCACTAATTCCATTGATTCCAATTGTTACTATGTTTTCATCCATTGTCATGTATTTTTTTAGACCTATCAAATATCTCATGAATCCATCTTTTTCCATATGTCATAGAATTCCCATGACTCTTCTAATCAACTGCATACAATGTTGACCCATTTGATGCAATTGATCACAACATATTCTGCACTTATATTGTCAAACTATTCTAGAATTTTCTTTTCAAGATCTACAATCACTTTAGATTGTTCGAAAGATAGTTCTATGATCTGTAGATATGCTACTTAGACTCTCCCTCTTTAGTATTTGTATTTACTGGGAGTCTCCAAGATGGATGGATCAAAAAAGTATCCACTCTAATGTAGAGTAATCTTCCTCTTCATTTGTGGAGACATCTTTCCTTTACAATGATTGAAGCTTCTTTGCTGCCTGAATGTAGAAGGTCTTCTGTATTCATTCCTTTCTGATTATTCTTGACCATGTTCCTTCCTTTGAGAACTTCTGCATAACTCTTTTGTTCTTTTTCTTTCATCATGGATCTTGAACCTTCCTCAAGATGAACATTCTTGTATCCTAGTTCAGATTTGTCACTGTATGGCCTTTTAATGTTGAGAATGTTTTCTAACACTTGAAAACTTTTCAAGTTCTTGTTGAGATTGTTGACTTCAACTCTCAATGTCATGATTTCCTTTTCAATCTTCTCACACTCCTTTTATTTATTTATCATTTGGATCTGCATTAATGCTTCCTTGCTCTTTCCTTCTTCAAGTTGGGTTTTCAAGGAGATAATTTCTTCTTTGAATGATTTGTTTTTATTTCTTTGTTTCTTTAGCTCAGTTAAAGAACTGATCAATTCTTCCTGAATATCCACTTCACCTTCTTCTTCTATTTCGGTAGGTATTTTCTTATTTTATATAGCCATAAAGAGTACTCTCTCTGAGTCACTATCTCTTTCATTATCTTCATCAGATGAAGATTTTTCTTCTCTTGAATAGATATTTTTCTTCGAGACTTTCCTTTTATCTCCTTTTATTAGCATAATGAAACTTATTTGCAAAATGACCAACTTTACCACAATTAAAGAACCTTAAGGGAAGCATATCTTTGTACTTTCTGGTTCCTCTCTTCAACTTTCTTATGAAGTTGGCTATTTCTTCATCCTTGTTTGAATAATTTCTACAACTGCAATTTGGCATTGAATTGGGATTTTTCTTCTTCTTTGTCTTCTTAGATGCTTTGAAGGTTTCTTCTTTCTTGGATGGATTTTCCTATTTTGTTCTCATTTCATATGTTGTAAATATTCTATGTAGCTCGTCCATGCTTATCATACCCATATCTTCTCTTTCTTCTAGTGCTAAAATATTAGGATCAAATATCATTGGAATAAATCTCAATACCTTTTGAAAAATCATAGATTCGTCAAATTCTTATCCCAATCCTTTAATTTCATTCACCGTTTCATCAACTCGTAAAAAGTAAGTTACAATGTCTTCATCTTCTTTCATTTTCAACTGTTCAAATTGACCCATGTAAGTATGAATCTTGGCTTCCCTGACATTGGCATATCCTTCATAAACATTCTGAAGTTTGTCCCAAATCTTATTTGCAGAATCATAATGCATAACCTTGGCATATACCAAATAAACCAGGCCATTCAGGATAGTATTTTTATCCCTCAAATTATTTTGACTGAGTTTCTTTCCATCATTATCTAGTGGGGGAGTGGAAGGATCTTTTTATCCATCTAATATTTATTTCCAAACATCAAATCCCTATGCTTGTACATGTGTTTTCATCCTTCTACTCCATAATGCATAGTTCTATCCATCAAACCGTGGTACTCCATTCTTGTACATATTATTTATCTCCATGATCTACCTTCCAATGGTTAGAATATTTTCTGGAAGGACCTTCTTTGATACCAATTGTTGGAATACTGAGAGGGGGCGTGAATCAATATGAAAACTTTTTACCACTTTCAATCATAATATATACAATTTAACTTTATCAACAATATATCATTTATGATTGCATTCAATATATCATGAGCATATAACCATAAACAATATCATCACATCAAATAACCACATGCACAATACACCAAAATTTACATGGAAATCCAAATGGGAGAAAATCATATAATTCTTTCTTATATATATCAAGAATACATTCATAGGAAGCACAAACCCCCTGATTTATAGGTACCAACCTGAAGGAAGATACAACCCCCTAAATTCTCTGGCACCAACTAGGAGGAAGAACCAACCCCCTAATTTACAGGAACCAACTTTAAGGAAGCACCAACTCCCTGAGTTCTCCGACACAAACCATAAGGAGGCTAAACCTCCCTTTCCTTTCCCCATCCTGCTACCCTGAAATATAAGTGTAGACTCATTGTCACTACCACTGATCAACCTATAATTTCCACTTCCACTAATACATCAACCAACCTATCACTGTCACATCAACTAACTTGTCACTTCCATAGTCACATCAATGAACCTGCTAATGTCACTGTCACATCAACCAACCTTTCACTGTCACTGTCATAGATAAACCATCATCTAACAACTATAACCAGATCCACTCACATGGGTACTAGAACCATCACCATACCATGCACATCAACCATGTACCAAAACATGTACCATATCATGTACATCAACCATGTACATCAACCTATACCATACCATGTACATCAACCGTGCACATTAATCATCAACTATGTGCATCAACCATGTACCACAACCTATACCATACCATGTACATCAACCATGTACCACGTATCCAAGATGCACCAATGTCTCAAAAATATGCCTCAAGCATGTGATAACATCACCATGGTATATACCAAACCAGATACAAATACATCCAAGATATACTTTTAAAAATGTATCATATCATCACAAAGGTGTACCATATCATGTACAGTCATCATCATCAAGACATGTCTCAAGAATGTACCATAAAAATAACCCTCAATGACACATGTAAAGCATACCTTTGATCATGTAGCATACCTGATACAAAAAATTATAGACCTGTGGTTCTTCCTCAACTTCAACAACAAGAGAATAGAATATTCATCAAACTTTACCTCAGTCTCGCGAGACTAGTTTTAGATTATTCACAAACCTTAAATTTCAACAAGCATAACTCCGTACCTATAATGAATAAAGGTATTAAATTTTAACCACGGATAATTTGAGATATTTCTTCCATCTCCTCAACATTTTAGGGTCTGAAACTTATCACAACAAAAGTTATAGTGAAAATGGAAAACCTTCATGAATTTTAGCCTATTTTGGAGAGAAAACTTGTACAACATGCCACATGCTCAATATTTAATATGTGATTCTGAAAATCACATACAAGATACTACATACTTTTATGTTTCCACTGAAAAATGGTCTCAATGAATTTGGATCCCCTATGAAGAAGTTATGATTGTTTTACCTGGAACACCTTTTTAATACTAGTTTCAGGAGTAGTCAAAAACCCTATCTTCCACAGAGTGTATCTCAAAAAATGAAATGAACCAGACATTGAAATTTTTACTATAGGTAACTTGACATGACTTCTCGACCTTCTCCAATTTTTTCTATCTGAATCATTCTAGAAACAAAGTTATAGAAAAAAATGGTAAGATGACATTTAAATAACACACCTTACTAGAACACATCATCACAAGACTTCATCCTCCCTTGGAATTTCCCCCTTCTTTACTTCCTCTACCCTATGAAATCTTCTTCAGATCTCCTTGGTTTCCTCAGATAAAAATCACTTACTCACATACAATATATTAAATAGAATTTGTGTGTGAATGTACTTATGAGTGACTTCTTGAGGTGTATATATACTTTTTTAAGTAATTTCTTTCCTTAACTTTAGGGCTTCTTGAAATTTCTTGTTACAACCACTTTACCTTTTAATTAATGAATTGAAACCAATTAGGGTCTTCTTAACCCATATTTCAACCAATTAGGGGCTTCTTAATCTATCTTTGGGGATTCCAACTTCACGACCTCATAAATCCTCAACCGTGAGGAACTATGTGATGTTCCACCTGCCATTTGAAACAACATGACGAGGACTATCCATATATAAGTGTGTTACATGCATTTACACTGTCTTTCATGTCCTTATTCCTAAAACAACTTTGGGATTCATGACCATAAGTATGGGTTTCTTGTAGACTTCTTCAAATCATCTTCCCATGAGGGCCATGCTTAGAGCTACGCCATATGGGGACCACTTTGGAGACTTTTCCAAATACACCCATCACATCTATTGACATCAATGACAACCACTACTAGTTGACATAATTGACAACCAAATGTCCAAAAACATCAATGACAACCAATTGTCTAACATTGTAAAGGGTTGGGTTTGCAATTTCTTTGTTTTCAAAAAATTAATGAAATTGTGCATGGGAAAACATTCTTGTATTATTGCACCAAAGGAAGATTATGATATTTACTTGGTAGAGTTCATGATCCATTTCCAAGGTATAGTTAATCAAGGTGTCAAACATTAAAAAAATGCATAACTTCGCTAAAGTACACTTTTCTTAAGTATAAAAGGTTCGTAAATTGTCCTAATCCAAAAAATGACCAATTTAATTAAAACCCAAAGGCGAATGATCCATAAATTTTGTATCCC
>ML790911.1:347177-368116 GCA_009831015.1 Picea engelmannii | reverse complement strand
TATTTGCACATATTATGGCATATTCGTAGTGTATTTTTCTTGCAATCTACTGGGGTAGCATGCCTTAAATGTTAAACTAATAGTATTAAAATTTGAAATTTTTAGAAGCTATGGACTTGTTGATAACCCTAACAATGATGCTAGAAAGTGGTAGCCAAATTTGCATTGCCATGAAATTTTACATTCTTTGATTTGACAGCTACATGAGATTGTTTTATTTATTTAATCTATGTTAATTGCTCAAAATGAAATCATAGCAACAATTATTTTTTGATTTAAGGTTCAAAATTCAGGCTCTAATATGAAGAAATATAATTGGTAGGTCTCTAATGCTCAGGAGGAGATGATCTAATGGTATAGGTCCCACAATTTTGTGAATAAAATCTACCATGCAAGTGAAAGATGTTATGGTGGAATCATTCAGGCTCTAAAACATTATGATTTTGGACCATACAATCCACCACACAAGAGAATAAAGGATAACCAATTTCTTGATGCAAAACCTCAACTTCAAAGTGGAAGTTGTTTGCTAGATAATGGGTCAACAAAAAGAGAAGTTATAGAATTTAATATCTTCTTAGAGATGTGTCTATGTGGACATATTCCAAATAAAGACCAACATTATGAAAGAGTGGTGGAATTAATCATGAGTTCTTTAATTTCACACTCTTGAAGCTGGAGTACATCTCTCTCACACTATGTCTTAGATGCACATTCTCATGAACACACAATGACATCTTGTTACTTATAAAATCACTTATATGCACACATACCTTGAGAACATTTGCATGCAAATGATTGGTTACCTCAATTACAAAATCATAGTTTCACATTAGAAATTTAATACTTTATCTGAAATTTTGCAACTTTTAATCTACATGGAAATGCACACCCTCCAAAAGTTTGTGCAACTGCAATACTTTCCAAAGGTCACACTCTAGAGAATTAGTTTAAATAACTTCCAGGAGAGATACTATTTCCACATGCATTTCCTTCAAAATCCCTTGTATATATGTAGGTTTGATGTTTAGGATGCTCTACTTGACCTTCTAGGGATACGATGTCGTTCCACTTTTCACAGTGTCATCTGTCACATGCCATTTGTCATTTGCCTCTTATCTCCTCTCTTACTCTACATGAACAACTTGCATATACATCTAACATTAACAATGTTATATATATAATAGTCACAACAATATTTAATATAACTAATCATGTGCATTAGGCTTGTGATGCAACCAAGTGGTTGTTCTCACCATATGGGTGGTGTTGCCACCTGAAAATGTAAAATCCTATTTGCATTTTTAGAAGCATTATTGATAGAAACACTACACCACTTGTTTTGGATTTTCATTTTCTATTTTTGGGTTAAGAGGTTACTATAAGGCACATTCTTGGAGAGTTCCCTACATCGAATATGGAGACATGGCACTTATATTTCTCCTTAAAAAGTCAAAGGCAAAACACCTTCATTTTAAGTTGTTGATTCCACCTTGCACATTTATCAACAATAATTAACCATATTTGTGGGAATGATCATCCTTTCAAGGTTTGATTAGTATTTTATGGATAAAGACATGTTCAAAATGGCTCACATATTATTCCCTATTAAATGCACATATTCCTAGAGTTCTCCATGTGAATGGGTTATGTTAGTTATTAGGAACATATATTGAGGAGTCGCAAGGGTGTCTTGAAGAAATCCCAAAACTACTCTTGCAATTGAAAAATTATTGAGGGTGCACTATTTTTAATATGTGATGTGGTCAAGGTACACTCTTTGAGGAGAACTCCACTAGGATTTCTATTGTACATTATTGATACATTGGTTTAGGAATGGAGCTATTTAATGAAGGTGGCCTAGATCTAAGGGGTTCCATGAAGACCCTAACCACTATTTGAACATTCTCCAAGGTTTCACCACCTATTGAGACACCTCATTAATGCTTCAATTGGTTAAAGGGTCCAAGAAGAGGGGTTTCCTAGCTACAGACAAGACAAGTGGCAAACATGACCTATTCCATGCAATTAAAAATGTTATTTAAGGAGAGCTCAACTTAAGGAAATCACAAGTGGCATAGTGAAACCTTTTCACAGTTTTCAAAGAGAATAAAATATTGTTTAAAGATTGGAAGTTGACACATGGAAAAAAGGACCAACTCAAGTCATATGACTTAGTCAAAGAAGATCCGGAAGGAAAACAGTCTACCATAGAAGAATCCAATACTTGTGAATAATATTTTAATTTCCTTTCTTGAAGGGAACCTTGGATATAGATCTTTCTAAAAGTACATTTAATTGAAGGTTGTTAAAATGAAAACTATAAGAGAGAGAGCACCTCTCACTGGAAAATCAGAAATACAAGTGGATAGAAATCCCATTGAAGATCACACACATTGTCATTTTTAGGTAAAGGGAGGAAAGTTTGTTGGTGAATGAATGTTCTTATTGTTGGACTGTTGATCACATTTATGCTTGGGTTGCCACATTATTTTCTACTGGTATGTCTATGTTGTTTCAGGGATGATCCAGATTTAGGAGCAGAATGAACTGATTAATAGACTGAATACAATAAACACATAGATATGAAGAACACCACAGATATCCAGTGAACAATATCTTCTATTGAATGAATGAAATAGGATGAAACTGTAAAACTGCAGAACTAAAACACTTGCTCAAATGATGGTAGTTATCTTTAAGAATAGATGTGGATGCTACGCACATCCGTCTAAGTAGAATGATTACATTGAGGCTCCAGAGGCCTTTTTGATGTTACTCATGAATGTCAAAACCCTAGACATAAAAAAACCTAACCCTAAGAAATGAAATGCCAAAAGTTGTGTGGGCCCCTATGGGTAAGTTGGTACCTCAACTTCCCAGGTTCATAAATTTTGCATACAACCTTCGTTTTAGGCACGTGATAGCCCGTTGGAAAGGTATTTTAGAGAAATACACATTACACCATCAAACTATGAATCTGTTTATAGTTTGACTGTGGTGAGCCAAAAAAACACCATCAAGGGCCCCAAAATGGCCCTGGAAGTACATCAAGATTGTAACACCCCAAGGCCCAACCCCTGTTGAATTGTAATTATGTTTATAGGCTGGTGATCCAAGTGTTTATAAGATGAAGAATTATATGTTTATTAGGCTGGAGAGCCTATATGCTTAAGGCCATGAGCCTAATTTTTGTATATGTAAAAGCACATATCATTAATAAAATTACACTCCGGTGTGTAGACCAATAAAAAAAAGAGAGTATGGGGGACTAAGCTCCACTAGGTAGGGTAAGGGAGGGGGCTAAGTGTCTAGGCCTAAGGGATAATCTAGAAGGCTTACCTCTAAGGGAATAATATTTTATTATTATTTCCTAAAGGCTAATGTGGACTTGATAGGTGTTGTCCTAAGTTCCTGGAAAAGGAACAAGTTCTAAGTGAAACTCATGCGTCTTCAAGAAGATGTGTGTCAACCTAGGAGCATGTAGTTTATAGCTGGGAAATCCAGATCATTGGGGGTTCCTCATCCTCACCATTCTCATGACCCTCTCCTGCTCCCAAGTCTTCCACCCTACCTGATTCACCCACTGACTTAGGTACTGAGCCATCGTCTCCATCATCGACCGTTGAACAAACACACACCCTGTAACTTCCTAAGTAGTGTTGTGTCTTAACTATTGGTCATTGCAGCCATGCAGTTCCTTGGCTGAGTGTGGCTTGCTACCATCGTTTATTATGTATAGAATTTTTTTGTTTCCATCACCTTTTCAGGAATTGACTTAGAAGATGGACTGAAGAATCAGGTTGTCAGGCATGTGGTTTGAAGAGGCGGGTTGTCTGGCCCATGGAAAGAAGAAGCAGGTTGTTAGGAATACAAGCAACTCTCTCCAGGTGAGAGAGGTTGTTGGGGAAGTGATTTCCCAGAGGGAGCCCAACTGCAACTATATTGCTTGGAGAATTCATGTATGGCCTGTTGTTGAAGCCCTGGAAGAGAAGTGGGGAAGCCGAAGGATTGTGGAGCAGAGAAGGGGCAGACTTCCTGGGGTGGGATGGGCATGTGGGGAATGAGAGGTTGTAGGTTGTTAGTGTGAGCTGGCCCTTGTAGATAATCCTTCCTGTTGACTATGCGACTTTCCTGTTTCCCTTTCCAAGCCTAGGAATTCCTTTCCCGATGTATTTTAGTCCCATCTCAGGGTGACCCATTGCTGAGTGTGATGAACAGCATGGTCTAAGGCTAGGAGGTTCATGGAAGGTCTGCATGAATTTTGGTGGTCATCTATTGAAAGATAAGTACAAAATCTCTGTTAATTGTATGTTGTGTAATTGTACATGTGTTATAACTTAATGAGTAATGCCTTGATATATCATCTATGTTGTGTGTGTAGGCTTATTGTTATTTCCGCATTGATTTGTGTATGGATAGAATATGTCGTTTGTATGCATATATTGTTAGTATTTTTTAATGATTATTTCCACATGAATAAGTGGCATGACCATAATGATGTAATTGTTAATTGTGTTATATATGCATGCATATAAATTCATAAAATGGTATCAGGGCATAAAGGTTATTCAATGGCATGGCCTAGCTTGTTCGTTTAGGGCCGGGGATGTCACGAATTGGTATCAGAGCTAACTGAAACATCCAAGAAATGGCGTTGCAAAATGGTATCAAAGCCAAGGCTTCAACACTGAGCCTGGATGGGCTGGGAAAGTGGAATTTGTAGAGAAGGTTTCAGAAGGAAATTGTTGTCGAAATGGAAAAGATTGAAGTTCAGAGCCCAATTTTTGACACTCATCCTAAATTAGGCCATATAAGTGGTCATGGAATAACAAAATCAGAGAAAATTGTTGTTGAGAAGGACAAAATTCAAATTTCAGAGCATTCTAGAGTGCCAAGAGAACACCTTGGCCATGCTTGGAAGATCAGGAAGTATAGTTGTCCAAGAAAATTATCAGAGAAAAGAGATTGTAGTAACCGTGGGTTTGGAACCACAAGGTTTCAATTTGGGCCATGGGATCTATTCGTTAGAAGGAGGATCCTTAAAAACCGTCAGATATGGATAAAGGTGCATGAGGATTAACCCCTAAGTACTTCAAACTTCACGACTTCAATGAAGTTTATGTGTGATAGAACCGAAAGGGTAAAAGCCCGAAGTTTCGAAGTCCTGAAGAGGATCTACACCGTAGATTCATGGGGGGGAGTGTTTACCATTGGATTTGACCAAGGACAAATCAGAACCGTAGGGATAAGCCAAGAACGAAAAGTAAGAAAGTTTGGGAGTTCGACGTTCAAGAGAAACAGGGTATGCTAAGGTGAAATATCTAGAAGCCCAAAGTCCCAAAGTGATGTGGCCTGCTAACATCACTAGGATGATGTGGACACATGGGATGTGTGCCATGTGTCAGTGAGTTAAGATTGTAATATAGAAATGTAGTTATAACGTGACATTTTTCACCCAACTGATTGAACCGTGTGTCAACTTCGTGTGTCCTACCACATGGCACTCCTGGTGGCGGCACAAGGTAGTTAAACTTGGCGAAGAAGTTAGCTATATCGGGCCCGCATTAACTTGATCATGATCTATCAAGATCGATGGCCGGGAGGCATTGCAGAGATCGAAGTTGCACGACAAATAATCCTACAAGGAATTCCTGCAATCCAAACCATGGTTTCCTAGATGGGGTACGTGTCAACATGGGGATAATTATGGAATGATCAGTGGGTTACTCCAAAATCGTTGACCCATGTCCCCACAATTTGAAAGGTATAAATTTTGATGTGACATTTTCAGTAGTTATAGTTCAAGCACGGAAACCATGGGCCCTAGTGGATGCATGATGCCAGATTGTGAATTATGGAGACTTGACACTCCTGAAGAATTGGCTCATGATGGAATGGGAGGAAGAAGCCCACGAAGTTCTGTAATTTTGAAGTAAAGTGAAACGATGATGTCACAGGGGTGACATGGAAATATTCGAAGATTCATAGTTTGGGAGTTTTGAGGTGTGCAGATGTGAAAGCCGCCGAAGCCCGAAGCTCCAAAGTCCCGGAGCCCCGAAGCCTAGAGTTCCATATATATTATTAGTCATTGGATGCTGGGAGACATGGCATTGATCCACCCTAATTTGTAAGTTCACCAATCTGACCTTCTAAGAGATTTGTTGGTAAGTGTTTTGGAAACCTCTGAAGCCCAGAGCCTGAAGTTTCAAGGCTCTAGATAAGTTCCCAAATCATAAGCGTTGGGTCACAACTGTGTTCACATGCAAACCAAGGGATGAAGAAAAAGGGGCTAGCACCTGAAATTTGTTGCAGAATAGAGTGGGGCTTAGAGATAGAAGCCTGAGGGGTTCTTGATCGACCAAGACCAAAAAAAAAGGAATCTAATATTTTTTTTGTTGAATCATATTGGTTTGTTCTGGAAAATTATTAAATTCTAATAGCCTGACAAAACTCGGTTGATTGCAAATTTTGCAGAATTAATGATAGTCAGAACCAAACCAAATTGCCAGATAATTCAAAGAAATGGGGGAGGTACCTGGTGCTTATGATTCGAAAAATGAAGTTAGAGGAATAGATGTCCATTTAGGAGTTGAAGGATAGAACTCGAATGGGAATGGAGAAGAGATAAATAAAGAAGGAAACATGATGAAAATCATTAAAAAGTTGTAGAAAGATGTCCAAACTCACCGAGAATATAACAAAAATCTCATGAAATCCAGGGAGAAACATGGATAATTAAACATAAATTTGATGCAGAGCCTGAAAATAATATAAAATAAATTGGATAAGGAGAGTGGCTCAAGCAAATCAGGAAGTCACAGAAGAACAAAAAGTGATAGCATCCAACACCAACACTCCCCGAGGCATTCCAATAAGAGAGAACATAACAGCTCAAGTCCATACCCTATTAGGAAGCATAAGAGGTCTGGGTTGGATGATCTATGAGGAGAAATGAACAAAATCAAGCCTCCTAAGTTTGATGGGGAGCAGAAGAAGGATGAATATGTAAAGACATGGATGTTGGGCATGAGAAAGTATTTTCAATTGCATAATTATTCTTCTCTTGCAGAAGGAAGAATTTCCATCTATCAACTCAAAGGAAAGGTATCCATGTGGTGGGATAAACTTGTGCAAGTGAAACACATTAAATAGAAAAATATGACTTGGAAGGAATTGAAGAAGTATTTTGAAAAGAAATACTTGACTAAGAGGTACTATGATAAGAAAATGAAATATTTCTTTGAACTCAAGTTGGGCAGTATGTCCATTCATGAATATGAAAGGAAATTCTTAGAGCTGTTGAAGTATGTATCCTTCATCAAGGATGAGACAATCAAGATTCAAAGGTATTTGAGTGGTTTGCCACCATTCATTAGTGAAAAAATACAATATGATGATCCCAAAACATTGAAGGAGACCATAAGGCGAGCTAAGTACCTATATGATCAACAAAAGGAAAGGCCAACTTTCCAAAAATGTTTGGGAAGACAAGAATAAATTCAATATGGATCAGAGGAAGAAGGGAATTAAGACACCATTATTCAGAAATAATCCTCAGGGACAACCAACTTCTAGAGAACCCTGAATGATTGAGACAAGTGGTCAAAGGCCAAGGAAACCACCTATTCAATGTTGGGGTTGTAAAGGTGATAATATGTTTAGAGATTGTCCTCACAGAAGTGACAAAGTGAGAGTTGTTCACAATGTTCAGCGAATTGAAGCAGTGGGGGACATGGGTAGAAATATACCAAGGATATACACAGCCTTGGACAACAAGCAAGAAGAGTATCAATAACATATGATTGAAGTGGAAGGTATGGTAAACAAACAAAACATTATTATTTTAATTGATTTAGAAGATAGCCATAGTTATATAGATCCTAATATGGTGGAAAGTTTGCAATTTCCAAGAAAAAATCATGGAAAATATTAGTTGGTGCAGATGGCTACTGGAACCAAAAGAAAAGTCAATGATATGATTAAGTCATGTCTTATGGAAATGAACGGACTGAGCACAAGGGCAGATTTGAACATCTTTCCTTTAGGTTCTTATAACTGCCTGATTGGTATGGATTGGTTAGACCAACACCATGCCATATTAGACTATCATAACAAGGCATTCACTTTCCTAGATGAGGAAGGAAATCAAAGAGTAGTCAAAGGAATTCTTGGGGCAGTGACTATAAGATAAATCTCAGCAATGCAGCTGAAGAAATGCTACAGGAAAGGTTGTCAAATATTTGTATCCCATATGGAGGAAGCATCTATGGATAAGGTGCCAAATTTGGAGGATCATGCAGTCCTGAAATATTTTGAAGATGTGTTCAAGGAGGTACCAGGACCACCTCCAAAGAGAGATATTGATTTCTCTATTATTTTGATGCCTGGAGCAGCTCCAATGTCAAAGACTCCTTATAGAATGAGTACACTAGAGCTGAAGGAATTGCAAATGCATCTTGAAGAGATTCTAAAGAAGGGGTATATATGCCCAAGTGTGTCACCTAGGGGTGCTCTAGTCTTGATCGTGAAGAAGAAAGATGGGAAATTGATATTGTGAATCGATTTCAGATAGTTGAACAAAGTGACTATAAAGAACAAGTATCCTTTACCAAGGATTGATGATCTCTTTGATCAGTTGAAGGATGCAAATATATTTTCAAAGATATATCTCAAGTCAGGATATCACCAGGTAAGGATTAAAGAGGAAGACGTCAGCAAGACCACCTTCAGGACAAGTTATAGTCATTATGAGTTCACAGTGGTTCCATTTGGGTTGTGAAATGCACCAACTATTTTCATGTTCTTAATGAATGGTGTTTTCTGAGAATATTTAGACAAGTTTGTCATTGTTTTTCTGGATGAAATTCTTGTATATTCCAAGTTGGAAGAAGAGCATGAGCATAATTTGAGGATGGTGTTGCAAGTGCTAAGAGAACATTAGTTGTATGCCAAATTGAGCAAGTGCTCATTTTATCAAAACAAAATTCACTATTTGGGGCATATCATATTTGAAGAAGGGATAACAGTGAACCCTGAAAATATTGAGGCCATTAAAGGGCAGTCAATGCCTAAGAATGTGATAGAAGTCAGGTCCTTCATGGGTCTAGCTACCTACTACATAAGGTTCATTGCAGGGTTTTTGAGAATAGCTCAACCCATCACTTCCTTGCAAAGGACGGGGAAGAAGTTTTAATGGATAGAAGAATGTGAAAGAAGCTTCCAACAATTGAAGCAACTGTTAACGAATGCTCTAATTCTAAGGATTGTAGATCCAAATGAAGACTTCGTTGTATGAACATATGTATGTAAAGAAGGATTGGGTTGTTTCCTCAGTCCAAATGGGTTTGTTGTATATTATCAATCAAGGAAGTTGAAGGAGCATGGAATGCTCTACGTCACTCATGATTTGGAGTTGGTAGCCATAGTGAACGTCTTAAAGAAGTGGAGGCACTACCTCATGGGAAAGAGGTTTGAGGTGAGGAAAAGCCATACTGGTCTGAAGTATTTGTTTGATCATCCAACTCTAAATGCTAGGAAAAGAAGATGGTTAGAGTTTTTCAGTGAATATGACTTTGATATAAAGAATATTGCTGCGCCTCTTTCGTCACCTTAGTGAGCAAAATAGAGGTGCTTGCAAGCTCAGTTGGGTCTGTTGAGTAGGAAAACTGCAAGGAAAAGGGTTAGAAAAAGAAATATAAAACAACAACTAAGAATTAAACTAAGAAATAAAAAAACAACTAAATTTATAAGCATAGGGACATAGAGACAAAAAGAACAATGAGACCCATGTCACCAATGATAAGGCTGATATTAGTGAAAGAAAACACCGAGAAGCAAGGGGACTATGAGTCCCTTCTTCCTCCAAGGGAGGGTTCTTGGACCCCCACAAGTAAGCTCTTCTTACAACTTTGAAAATGAAAATGAAAATGGTGAAAGAATTCTTTGCTAATCCACTCAAGGGGTGAGATGGATTGCCCAATGCAATGATGCAAGTATACTCTTGGCAAGGATAGAAGAGTCCTCAAGAGAATAATGGCAGCATAACTTTGCTTTGAATTCCTTGAAAAATGAAGTGTATCCATGGCCTTTTTATAGCATTCCTTTGAGCTATTGTTCAACCAGTTTGTAGTGTGTAAAGAGGCTAATTAGGGCATTTCTAGGTCTTTGACCAGCCATCCAGTCGAATCTAGTCCAGATTTGAGTGTCAAATCGGCTTGGGAGCTGAACCAGAAGTGGGTGGGAGGCCGACCACTCTCATAAATGTGTCGTTTCTCAGGTGCATGGCTTTTTTCAATAACAGTCGCGCATCGTGTGCATGTGCACGAATCTGGTGTTTATGTTTCACGCATGTGTGCGCGGGCCCAGTGTCTTCATAGCACCCTTCAATTTTTCACTATCTTGTATAGTTTTTGACCCTTTATGAATTCTTTTGTGTTAATTCAGGTCTATGGATGACTTCATAACTTTTTGACAATGCTGAATTCTTGTAACCATTTGCAGACGAAATTTTAGTGATAACACATATCAAGGGGAAAGAGAACAAAGTGGCTAACACACTCAGCTGGAGAGTGCATGAACTGCATGCTACAACCATTAGCATGTATCATACAGATCTTAAAGGAAAAATTTATGAAGCTGCAAAAGAAGATTTGCAGTACATGGAATTGGTAACAAAGTTGCAGCAAGGTAAAATGCAGCAGAAGGTTGATGATTATGAATTGCGAATTGATGGAATCATCCTGTATAGAAACAAAGTTTATGTACCCAAATATTCTAAATTGAGGAGTGTGATTTTAAAAGAGATGCATAATGTGCCTTATGCAGGACACCTAGGATATCAGAAAATAGTTTCAGCAGTCAAGAGCCAATATTATTGGCCCGACATGAAGAGGGAGATTGTTGAATACATAGCTAAATGCTTGGAATGTCAAAGGGTCAAGGCTGAGCATAGACACCCAGCTGGGTTACTACAACCATTACCCATTCCTGAGTGGAAATAGGAAGTGGTTGCAATGGATTTCATCATAGGATTTCCTAGAACAAGAAAGCAACATGATGCAATCATGGTAGTGGTGGACAAGCTTACTAAATATTCCAAATTCATTCATATGAAGACTACTCATAAGACAACTAACATTGATGATATTTATATGAGGGAAGTAGCATTCTTGCATGGCGTACCCAAGACAATTGTGTCTGACAAAGAACAAAATTTTACATCAAAGTTCTGGAAGGGGTTATTCAAAGGGTTTAGAACAAATCTAAACTTCAACACTGCTTATCATCCTGAGTAAGTTGGGACAACCCAACTGATAGGGCAGTGGTTGGGCCAAAGTTGCTCAAGGAAATGGAAGAGAAAATGTTGAATATTAAGCAGAATTTGAAGGTTTCCCAAGACAGGTAGAAAATTTATGCTGATAAGAAAAAAACTCACGGGGAATTTAAAGTAGGGGATCATGTATTCCTGAGAGTGAAGGCCAACAAAATCTCCCTAAAGTTGGGAAATTGTTCAAAATTGGCAGCTCGATATTGTGGGTTGTTTGAAATCCTAGAGAGGATTGGTCCAGTAGCATATAGGCTTGCATTTTCTGCATGCATGTCTATACATAATGTATTTCATGTGTCATTTCTTAAGAAGTATGTACCTTATGTTAATCATGTTATTGATTGGAATGTGATTTAGATGGAGCAGGAAAGCGCTTCTTAGGTGCATCTGGTACGTATACTAGACCAGAAAAACAAGAAGCTTTGGAATTGAGCCATAGGGCTTGTAAAAGTTCAATGGACCTGGTACGGTCCAGAGGACGCAAAATGGGAGCATGAAGATGCTATGCAGCCAGAGTACCCACATCTTTTTGAAGATTTTGGAAATCTTGTTGTTGTTGTGTAAGTAAGTTTCACTGAGGATAGTGAAAAAAGAAGGGGAGGGAATTGTAACACCCCAAGTTCAAGCCCCTACTGAATTGTAATTATGTTTATAGGATGGTGAGCCAAGTGTTTATAAGATGAAGGCTTATATGTTTATTAGGCTGAAGATCCTAGATGCTTAAGGCCATGAGCTTGATTTTTGTATATGTAAATTTACACATCATTAATAAAATTAGACTACTGCGTGTAGACCGACCACGAAGAAAGAGTATGGGGGACTAAGATCCACTAGGTAGGGTAAGGGAGGGGGCTAAGTGTCTAGGCCTAGGGGCTAATCTAGAAGGCTTACCTCTAAGGGAATAATATTTTATTATTATTTCCTAAAGGCTAAGGTGCACATGATAGGTGTTGTCCTAAGTTCCTGGAAAAGGAATGAGTGCTAAGTGGAACTCATGCGTCTTTAGGAAGATGTGTGCCAACCTGGGTGCATGTAGTTTATAGCTGGGAAAGACACCTCATTGGGGGTTCCTCCTCCTTGCCATTTTCACGACCCTTGTCTGCTCGCAAGTCTGCCACCCTGCCTGATTCACCCACTGACTTACGTACTGAGCCATCATATCCATCATCGACCTCTGAACAAACATGCACCTTGTAACTTCCTAAGCGATGTTGTGTCTTAACTGTTGGATGTTGCAGCCACACAGATCCTTGGCTGAGTGTGGCTTACTGACATTTTATGTTCCTTACTAAGCTTTGTTGTTGCCATCACATTTTTAGGAATCGAATTAGAAGATGGACTGAAGAAGTAGGTTGTCAAACCTTTGGTTTGAAGAGGTCGGTTGTCAGGCCCATGGACAGAAGAAGTAGGTTTTCAGGCCTACAAGAAAATCTCTCCATGTGATAGAGGTTGTTGGGGAAGTGATTTCCTAGAGGGAGCCTAACTGAAGCTATAGTGCTTAGAGAATTCATTTTAGCCTGTCAATGAATCCCTAGAAGGGAAGTGGGGTAGCCGAAGGACTTTGGATCAGAGAAGGGGTACACTTCCTGGGGTGGGATAGGCATGCAAGGAATGAGAGGTTGTAGGCTGTTAGTGTGAGCTAGCCCTGGGAGATAATCCTTCCTGTTGACTATGCGACTTTCATGT
Source organism: Picea engelmannii (assembly GCA_009831015.1). Classification (NCBI taxonomy): domain Eukaryota; kingdom Viridiplantae; phylum Streptophyta; class Pinopsida; order Pinales; family Pinaceae; genus Picea; species Picea engelmannii. Next base: position 355,101 of record ML790911.1, on the reverse strand, counting down.
TGCCCTTTCCAAGCCTAGGAATCCCTTTCCCGATGGAGTTTAGTCCCAGCTCAAGGGGGACTCACTGCTGAGTGTGATGAGCAGTGTGGTCTAAGGCTGGGAGGTTTTTGGAAGGTATGCACTTGGTTTGGTGGTAATCTATTGAAAGATAAGTACCAAATCTTTGTTAATTGTATGTTTCATAATTGAACATGTGTTATAACTTGATGAGTAATGTATGGATATATCATCTATGTTGTGTGTAGGCTTACTATTATTTCCACATTGATATGTGTATGGATATAATATGTCATATGTATGCATATATTTTTAGTATGTTTTAATGATTATTTGTGCATGAATAAGTGGCATGAACAAAATGTTGTAACTGTTAATTGTGTTAGATATGGATGCATATAAATTCATAAAATGGTATCAAAGCATAAAGGTTATTCAGTGGCATGTCCTGGCTTGTTGATTTAGGGTCAGGGTTGTCGCAAATTGGTATCAGAGCTAAGTGAAACGTCTAAGAAGTGGCATTGCTCAACTTGTTGGTGGTTGGGGACATTACAAAGATGTTCTGACATGAAAACATATAAAATAATCTAGTTGGATTAGGTGGGAGGCCACAAGTATCCACCTGGAATATTTGTAGGGCTTTAGATAGCCCCAGAAGTGTAGAAAACACTAGTACAAAGAAGTAAATAAGAATGTGCTAAACTAAAAATGTCAAGAGGTTCCAGTTGGAATAGGCGGGTGGCCTCCAATATCCACCTGGATCAGTCCCCCCCCCCTTAGGAAGAAATGGTCTCCATTGCAATGAGTTACCCTATCGGGTGAGGAAACATCTACTGAATTTGGCCCCGAGTGAGCCAATTTCCTTGGTGTAGGAGTTTCTCGACCTTTACAACCTGCTAAAGCATGATCCTCTATTGGCAAGTTCCCTTGACCTGTGTGTCCACTATCTGATCAGTAGATGCGTGTTCCATGCAGTCAGGGTTGAGCTCTATCAGTGTCAGTTGTTATGCGATCTCTTGGGTGTCCAACAATGGTGGAAAATATGGCCTAAGGAGGTCCACATTGAACACTAGGTGCATTCCAAGGAAGGGTGGAGTGTTGAGGTCAAAATCATTGCTACCCACAAACTTGGTGATAGTGTAAGGCCCATAGTGAAGTGGGAGGAGCTTCCAATGGGGCATTGTGAGATGATCCTTCTGCAAATGTAACCAAAATTTTTCTCCAACCTGAAATTGGTGTAGTACCCTGTGTTGATCATGGCATTGGTTGTACTTAGCATTGGATTTCTGCAAAATATCATGGAACTATTGGCGGATGTGTTGAATCCTCTCAATGAGTTTGGTGGCTTTTTCAGTCTTAGAATGAACATGGGAAGAGTTTGTCTGTGTGGTGGAAAGAGGTAGTGCAACATCAATGGGACACAAGGGTTGGAATCCTAGCCCCACCTGAAATGGGATATGGTTGGTGGAGATATGGAGAGACATTTTGTAACTTTTTTGAACATAAGGGAGAATCTCATCCCATGTATGTGGATGCTTAGATTTGTACATGCGTACGATGTGCACAATTATCCGATTGACGACCTATGTTTCACCGTCTGTTTGTGGGTGGAAAGTAGTGGATTTTGTGAGCTTGGTGTCCAATAGTGACAAGAGACTCAACCAAAATGCGTTGAGGAACCTGCTATCCCAGTTGGAGATGATGGTCTAGGCTATCCCAAAATGGACCCACACTCATTCGAAGAAGATCTTGCTAGTATCTTTCATTGTGATATTCTTCTTACAGGCTGTGAGTATGGACATCTTCGAAAATCAATCAATGACCACAAATACACAATCATTTCCTTGCTTGGTGGACAGAAGGCCAGACATGTAATCCATTGAGATGGATTCGCAAGGATTCTCGGGAGTAGGAAGAGGTGTATAAGCCTTGCTTCTTGATGTCTGGCTCGGAAATGGCACAAACAGTGCAATATTTGATATACTTGCTGACGTCCTATTGAAGTTTTGGCCAATAAAAATGTTTCCGAAGAACAACCACAATTTTCTCCACGCAAAAATTTCCTACCATCCGACTGTAGTGGGATTCCCAAATAATCTTCTCACACTCTCTTATAGGAATAGAGAGATGGTCCAGATGGAATAATAGTCTGTACTGAATGTGAAAATTGGTGAAATTTGTGCCTATACCCAAGAGATGATAGGTGGTGGCGAAGTTTGGATATTGATGATAAAGTTGGGGCCACTTAGATGCCTCGTGTCCATAGGAATGGAGCATAGTGGTGAGTGCAGCCATGGGAGGTTGACTAAGGCAGTCAACGACATGATTTGAGATCTCAATCTTATACTTGATGTTGAGATGGAACTGCTGTAGGTAGGTGGACCACTTATGATGTTGGTCATTCTACAATTTCCCTTGTGTTTGTATCAACTGCAGAGGCATGTGATCAGTGTGGATGATCATCTCCTTTCCCAGGATGTAATGTTTCCATTGATGATAGGCTTGTACAATGGAATACATTTCCTTGTCATAGGTGGGGTATTTCCAGACAATATCTGAGAGTGTCTCATTATGGTATGCCACCAAATGACTGTGTTGAGTGAGAACTACGCCTACAACATATTCAAATGCATCAATATCAATCTCGAATGGTTGTTGTAGATCGAGAAAGGAGAGTAATGGAGTTGAGCATAGGCGATGCTTCAGATCATCAAATTCTCATTGTTGTTCCTTCCCCCACACAAAATTTTCCCTTCCACCACCCTTGGTCACCTGGCTAAGGGCCAATGCAATATGGGAGAATCCAAAAATGAACCGTAAGTAGAAGTTGGCCAGTCCCAAGTAGCTCCGAAGCTCGGTTAGTGTGGTCAGGGCTGGCCAGTCACGAATGACTTGGATCTTAGCTGGATCAACATGTACTACATGCTCATCAACAATGTATCCCAAGCATTGGACCCTGTTCTTTCCAAAGGATCATTTTTCCAGGTTGGCATATAGCTTGTGCTGCCGTAGAATGCTCAAAACTTGTTGAATATTCCACATGTGCTCCTTTTGAAGAAGCTCTTGTATCTGATGCCCGATTTCATCATTTTCCATCAGCGAATGATGATAGAATGGACCATTAGGCAAAGGTGCACTGGGGGTTAGATCAATTGGATTCTTGAATTGGCAGTGTGTCGGTACCCCGATGGGTGAGGAGAAGATGTCTCTGTACTCTTCCACGATCCTGTCCACTTTCTTCTGCTGCAAAGAGAGGCTTTATGTAGAGGCCATAGATGTGGTAGAGACCTTCTTCTTACTGTGAGCATATATCACAAAGAAGACGAACTTCCCAGTCTGTGAAATGACCTTACTACATTGCTTAGCAGAGATTAAATAAATAGAGGTAGGTGACGCTACCTATGGTATCCTGTACAATTGTCTACCCAAAGTAATAATAACACTATGAGTTCTAGAATCATACACAACATCACACTTCCACAAATATGGTTTTCCTAAAAGAACACCACAAACTTCAAATGGAGAAATATCACACAATACCTTAACCTTAAAAGGCTTGATTCCATAGGGAAGACGACATTGTTCGTTGACACAATGATATCTTCCTTGGTGAAGCCAGTTGATGGTGTAGGGCTATGGGTGTGGTGTCATCGACAGGTCTAGCCGTTTGAAGACCTATGCTGAAATCAAGTTCTTTTGACTGCCTCTATCGACAATGAAATGAAGAAGATCCCCCTTTACCCACATCTGTGAGTGAAATATGCACTCCACTTCCTCTAGTTCTTTTGGTTCACTTGGACGAAATTTGGTGGTAGCTACAGTGGCACTGGGTTCAACATGGATAATCTGCTTCCCTCCTTCATGATTTGATTCGTAGTCATAATCAACCTCTAACTCGGAAGCCCTCATCTCGACCACAAGTGAGTTCTTGTAGAGACAGTCTTTAGTATTTTGCTAAGGGATTTTATGGTAATCACACCATTTTCCCATGTCCTTCTTCCTCTTCTCATTGCCCTTCTTGTGTTTTGACTTGGACTAGTTGTCCAGAGAGTGGCCATATTTTCTCTATCCCTTGTTGTGTGGGTTGGGTCCACATTTTCCCTGCTTTGACTGTGAGGAGTTTGCAGATCCAAACTCTCTCCTCTTCTGCTTAAATTTCTACTCGATCTTGACAGCGTATCTATAAGTCATAACCAATGAGGTGATGTACAAAAACTCCATTTTTTTTGTAATGTATCTATGCAAACAACTGTAGTATTTGAGCACCATATGTTTCTTAGAGTATTTGATACCGAATTTGGTGTGCAAGGTATGGAAAATATTGGTGAAATATGGTACTGTCTGGTCCCTTCCTTGACGCAGGGTGGTCCATCTGGTGTACTGGTCCTCGTATCTTCCAACGGGGTAGTATTATTCTTTAATGGCATCCCAGAAGGAATCCCATGTAGGGGAAACCACAAATATTGTAGATTCCTCTGTGGTCCTTTTCACAGAGTAAGTGTCCCATGATTCCTTAACATGGGGGACAACCTTGATGAGTGGAAAAATAATCTTTTCCCTATTGGAAAAATTGTGGACCAAAAAATACCCTTCAAGCAAATTCAACCACTTATCTACAACATTTTCATCTATCAATCCTTCAAATAATGGAATATCAAAATTTACCTATACCTTGAAGGGGATTGCATGGTCGCTTGATGAATATGCTTCTCCTATGGGAAGCCATCGAAGGATCTGTGCAAAGTTTTCCATCATTTTGTTCCTTTGTCACACAATGGTTTCCTCGAGCAACATTTTAAAAGTATCTCCTGCTCCATCATATTTCTTTTCATTTCCCATGGGTTGTTGTTGAACTTGGCATGACCGACCTTGCAACAACTCTATTGGTTTGATTCCCAACTTCTTGTACCCATATCTTGACGGGGACATGCATGAAGAAAAACAAATGAAGAGCAGACCGCTCTGATACTACTAATCTGGATTTAGGAGTGGAACGAACTGATTAACAAATTGAATGCAATAAACACATAGATATGAAGAACAACAAAAATATCCAGTGAACAATATATTCTATTGAATAAATGAAATAGGCTGAAACTATAAAACTACAGAACTGAAACACTTGCTCGAATGGTGGTAGCTATCTCTGAGAAGATATGTGGCTTCTACATGCATACGTCTGAGAAAACTGATTACAATGAGGCTCCAGAGGCCTTTTTGATGTTACTCATGAATGCCAAAACCCTAGACATACAAAAACCTAACCCTAGGAGGTGAAACACCAAAAGTTATCTGGGCCCCTATGGGTAAGTTGGTACCTCAACTTCCCAAGGTCGTAACTTTTGCATACGACCTCCATTTTAGGTGCGTGATAGCCCGTTGGAAAGGTATTTTATAGAAATACACATTACACTATCAAAATCTGACTATGTCTGCAATTTGACTGTGGCGAGCCAAAAAAACATTGTTAAGGGCCCCAAAACGGCCCTGGAAGTACAACACGATGTGCTGACATGAAAACATACAAAATAAGCTAGTTGGATTAGGTTGGAGGCCACCAGTATCCACCTGGAAGATGTGTAGGGCTTCAGAGAGTCTCGGAAGTGTAGAAACTACCATTACAAAGAAGTACAGAAGAATGTGTTTAACTAAAACTGTCAAGAGGAGCCAGTTGGAATAGGTGGGTGGCCACCAATATCCACCTAGATCAAGGGATGTTACACATTTTCTATGGACTATTTAAGTGTTAAGAGAAGGGTTCTGTGAGATGATTCCAACCTTCTATATCTATTGATGTAACCATAATTGTTTATGAAGATAAAGGATACTATTAATTCATGTTTTGGTGATTGTTTGTATGTCTCTTTACTTTGATGGTTATACCATATGCTGGTTGATTTTGAGTTGGAGATGAAATGGCACCGTTGAGAGATTTTCATTAGTTCTATGAATCATTATGGTTGATTGTATTGGAGATGTTAATGTATGACATAACTTTCTCATTTTCCTTGCATTCCGAGTTTCTTCATCAAGTTATGTTTTGATTCCATTTTCCCAAAGTACAAGGAACTAGGTTTTGATGAAGATTTGCAAAATAAACTGAATTCTCTTCAAGCCAAAATGGATGAATAAGAGATTATTCCTACACTTGATGAAAAGGAAAAAGAGTTGGTAATAAAGCTACATGTATCCTACATAAATATAAAGAGCATTGGATATTAGCATCCTACATTCTCTTGTTCAAGGTGGGTAATATAAATATTGCATTCATTGACAAGAAAGATAGAGAAAGAAAGTTGAAGAATACTGTAAAGGAAATTACATTGGAAAATAGGGAACAAGTATATAGTTTTCCAGAGAAACATGAGGAATCCCACTACCATTTCAAATGACTATATAAAAAGAGGATTCCCACTATTTAATTGAGGTTTCAAATAATTCTTGATGATTAGAAGCATAGGGGAGGAAATAGAAAATGTGATTTCGGGACTAGATGTGGAGAAGCTACCTAGACTAGGTAGTTTTTCAATTTTCTTTTACCAAAAATGTTGGCATATAATCAATACCGATCTCAAATACATGAAAAACATGTCTCATATCAAGGAAAAATTAGGTGGCGGGGTTAATTCCTCCTTCCTAGCTTTGATCCCCCAAAAGGAATCACACATATTTCTCTCATTTTCACCCAATATCTCTATGTAATGACTCTTATAATATTCTAACTAAAATTATGGGGAATATGATTAGATTCATTCTACCAAATATCATCTTAGAAAATCAAGAGTAACTAGTTTAACAATGAAAAATTGCAAGCAATATTATATTTCTCCAAGAGGAAACCCTCTCGAGTTGAACCAACAATGAGTGGGGGGTGATCATGAAATATTTTATGAAAAAATAGAGTGAATCATGGTTCTCTATTCGACATCCTCAAAAAAATTGGCTTTTCTCCCCAATTTATCATATGGATAAAGGATTGCAATGGATGTCCATGGACTAATTCACTAGTAAATGGATGGTTTACCTCCTTTTTCGAAATTCAAAGAGGATAGTGCCAATTTTTCTCTATTTCCTATATGATTTATATTTTAATGGTTGAGTGGTCGGTATAGAGTTTAGAGAATGAATAAGATACTAGAAATTTAATGGGTACCTCCATTGCTGGAGGAGTAAGGTTGACCGAAACCTAGTTCCTTATGTTTTTTCAAATGATTTTGATCGGGGTTGCCAAGAAAAAATCTGTATCGAGCGAAAGGGAGTTCCCATCAATGGAACCTTGAAAATTAGTGGTCGAAACTGGTCAATTCCATGGCCTGAACTATCAAGGAAGTCAATGCTCCAACATAAACTTTAATGAAAAGGAGGTGGATATGGTTGGGGACAAACAATAACTATCAAGATCAAACAAATCTGCAGATAAGGTGGGGAATAAACTGACCCACCTACAATATGAAACAAACGTTGTTCCTAGAATTAGCATTTGTAGTATTAGAATTGACATAAGTGATGAAACTAATTCTATCTTTAAGGATTTATATTCACCATCTAAAGGAAGAAGTGATACATTTTCTTTCTATCAGACCCCATTGTTGTTAAAAAGGGGAATATTGAGATGAAAAGGTAATTCATACCGATTTAGGCGGGATTGATTCTCTTCTTATCAAATCCCTCATTGGGTTTGTCTCTTTGGTAGGTCATTGTCTCCAAGTGGCGTAGGGTTGGGCTCTCCACTTGGAGGTGATTAGGTTCTCCAGGTAAAGGGTTATATGAGCATAGGGTCGAGCTCTCTAAGTGGTGCAATGGGCTCTGAGGGTTTTGTGTTTGCATAGCAGGGGTCGGGCCGCTCTCCACGAGGAGGGTTTTTGTTTAGAGGATTAATTTGTTTTTGTTGTTGTTTGTTTTACTTTGTTATATATATATATATATA
>ML790911.1:316509-327837 GCA_009831015.1 Picea engelmannii | reverse complement strand
GGGGGCTAAGGGGGAAGAAGAGTACCCCTAGCGTTGGCTGGGAGGTACCGGTGAGCTTTCTACGGTCGGCAAGCGGGACGCGGCACGGAGCGCGGGACGCGGCACGGAGCGCGGGACGTCGTCCGAGGAAAGCGAAAGGCAACGATATGATTTTAACTGGTGAAGTATAATGCATTTTTACTTTCGGCAATTTAATGTTATTGATGTTGAAATGGTAGAATTGTTAACACGTTTTATATTCGGCAAATTATTGTTATTGGTGATAATATGATGAGATTGGTTGGCATTATAGTTTGCAATTCCGTTCCGCAATGATATTGTAGAGATTGTTTATATTCTGATCATGTGTCACTTCAGTTATGATGTCATGTGTTTTTGCATTGATATGAATTAGGTGATGTTGTTAATTTCTTATTTGTTAAAAAGAAAAAAAAAATTCCTATTGTACTTCGTTATTCGTAGACATAACGAAGAGGACGTTACACAGAGTGACCATTGATCCTCGTAGAAGCTCACGAAGGCATCGCAGGAGGACATTACGTAGGGAAAGCGACTGTGCAGAAGGTTATGAGAGATGGCCTTTGGTGGCCTACCTTATACAGAGATGCTAAAGACTATTCCAGAGCTTGTGATGTATGCCAAAGAGTTGGAAAACCTTCCCAAAGGGATGAAATGCCATTAGCACCATAGTTGACCTTAGAAGCATTTGAAAAGTGGGCCATTGATTTCGTGGGACCTATAAACCCACCAGGAAAGTGTATAGGAGAAAGGTACATAATTACAACAACGTATTACTTTACCAGATGGACCGAAACAAGAATAGTCAAGGACTGTAGTGAAACTACAACTACTCCCTTCATATTTGATGACATCATAACCAGGTTTGGATGCCCAAAGATCCTTATGAGTGATAAAGGCACACATTTCATAAATAAAATTGTTGAAGCCCTAACTAAGAAATTTGTAGTCCACCATCAGAAGAGCACACCTTGCCATCCTCAAGCAAATGGGATGGTTGAAGCATTCATCAAGATCTTGGAAATAACACTGACGAAGATTTGTAGTGCGAATAGGGATGATTGAGATTTAAGAGTACTAGGACTACTTTGGGCCTATAGAACCACCTGTAAGAAACTAACAATGCAGACCCCCTTCAAGTTGGTTTATGGTCTCGAAGTTGTTGTTCCAATGGAATACTTGGTGCCAATCTTAAGAATTGTTTCCTTTACAGATATGGATGACACTGGCACTGTTCAAGAGAGACTTGCACAGTTGGTCGAACTTGAAGAAGACGGATTTATTGTAGGATTCCATGAGAAAGTACATAAGGAAAGAGAGAAGGCCTACCATGACATGCACATCAAGAAGAAGGCATTCAAACAAGGTGATCTAGTACTGATATATGACAGTAAGTTCAACAAACATCCTGGGAAGTTCAAAACGCATTGGCTAGGGCCATATGAGGCCGCTTATGTTACAAAAGGAGGCGTTTCGCAGTTGAAGACCTTGAAGGGAGAATGGAAGGAAGGATTAGTGAATGGGAGCTGACTGAAGTTGTATTATGACAACCAGCTGCCTCTCAGCTCTCAGTAGAAGCATGAAGGAAAAGGGTATAGGTACCAGGTGTAATTGAAACTGGGTACTAGACACAGAAAAGACAGTCTGCAAAAGGAAGGAGATGAGGCATCAAACAGAAAGCAGAGGTTGCACTGCGTAGTCTAAATTCAAAGTAAAACAAGAGAATTAGATCTGAAGTGCCTCGTGACGAGTCACATGTGAGTGTTGGGGGCCTGTTGGCCCTTAGTTATGGAAGTAAGTGAAGAACAAGGAAGAAAAGGAAAAATGTGAACTTTGCAGAAGGTACAGTGACTGGTATTGGGTCGAAGTGAGCAAAAGAGAAGAAAAGACAGAGTGAATTCCGAGGAAGCAAGCCATTGAATGAGGAGATCGAGGATGATAGATCAACAAGAAAGAAGGATCGTGGACAACCCAACAAGTTTAAGAATCCATCATCAAATGATTTGGAGCACCACGTGGGAAGGAAGGAAAGACAGGTTGGAAAAGCCCTGAAAACGAGGGTCAAGTTGACCTAGGGTTTTATACACCTAGTGTTTTGGTATCTATAGTTTTGACACCTAGGTTTCGGCCTAAGGATATCAGTGAGCTATTGTAATGTATAAATAAAGGTCAAGAGGACTTGGGTTGGGTTGTTGTTGTTGTCATTGTTACTAGTATCAATCTAGTTATTGGTATGTTGTTGTTAAGCCCTAATATTGGCTCATTACCCCTTAATTGGGGCATATTATATTAGTAATGTTATTTTATTTATGTCGGCTTTATGCCATTAGTTGTAATTATACCTCCTAGTCTCCTATATATACCAAGGAGACATTTCATTTTGAATCATCATGTACTTGAACATTTAAGTGGGGTAAAAGGAGGTTTCCCCCTCGAAGAGGCTTATTATTTGAAATTATCTATTTTTCAAGGCATTGAGTACTTTTTATGAGGTTTTTCTATGCTATATTGATATTTGGTTCTTAACAGTTGTGAGAGATTATTATTGTGGGTGAGATAAGTTCTAAGTGGGAGAGATTTATGGTATTGTAAGATCTTTAGTTGCGTGCGAAGGTCAACCCTGCAGTTGGGTGCGCAGGGAGGGGGGAGAAAGACAGGAGAAGAGAGAAGATTTTCTAGCTAAGAGTGCAGACAAGAACCGTATGATTCATCTTAATATATTATCAAGCACATTTTTTTGGACGTATCCCTAGAGATAGGGTGAACCATGTATATCTTGTTTTATGTGTGATTGGTCTTCTATCTTTTCCAATTGATATATTGTGATTGCATTACCATTTTAGATCTGATAAATATATGGGTAGAGTAGATATAAGATGATAAGTGACATATGAATGTTGTATTGTTCTGGTATTGTATCCACTTGATATTTCCCCCGGTTGTAGACATCTCAGTCGTGCAACCCCCCCATAGCTGCTTTAGGTGAGACTGCATCTGCTTCGCAGGTGTAGCTAAAAGGGCCAGTAGTTAGGGCTTGTTGGTGCGCTTTTGGAGATGAACCCTGGGTCTGCCCCTATTCCAACACATGCATATTGGGTCTATAATAAGTTGAATGAACTAGTTGGGCATATCACAACATGGACAAAAATTTATGATCACCTCTCTTTGCAAGGATAACATTTCCATTTATTTAGGTGATTTCAATGTTTATTTTTTTGGTTGGAAAATACATCTTATATTTACAAAGATTAGTACAAAATATGGAAGGGAATATATAGTGAAAATCATAACCCCTTCCTCAATGTAATGAGGGTAGAAATAAAGTCAAAGTACTCACCTGGGTTCAATGAATGGGAATATTTAATCAAAAGACTAACACCCTTAGCTACGAGATAATGGTGAACCTCATCCCACCATAGAGAAAAAAAAGAGGACATAGAACTCACCTCATGATAAAAATATTGTCTTGGACCTAATTTTCCCTTTAGATTGATGACGATGATGATGAGAAGGAGGAGGAGTAGTAGGATGTAGACAATGTTGATTACCATGACCGTGAAAACGACAATGTTAATTATGATGAAAAAAACGATGAAGATGATGATGACAACGACAACGACGACGATGACAATGACAACAATGATGATTGTGATGACAATGACAATGATGAAGATGATGACCACGATGATGATGACGATGGTGATAGTGATGACAATGGAGATGATGATGACAATGATGATGATAACAATGAAAATGTCTATGATGATGATGAAGAGAATGACGATGATGATGGTGATGACCATAACGATGACAATGATGATGACAATGCCAATGATGATGATGATGTCACATGGTGATGATGATGATGATGATGGTGATTTATGGCGATGATGATCCATGATTATGACGATAGCGCATGATGATGATGATGATGATGATGACAATGCCAATGATGATGACGATGGCATGTGATGATGATTTATGGCGATGACAATAGTGATGATGATGATGATGATGGTGGTGGTGGTGGTGGTGGTGGTGGTGATGATGATGGTGGTGTGCAATGATGATGATTTATTGTGGTGAAAATGGAAATGATGATGATGATGATGACGATGGTGATAATGATGATGAGGATAATGGAAATGATGATGATGATGATGATGATGATGACCATGAAGATGATGATGATGATGATGAAAATGGAAATGATGATGATGATGGCGCATGATGATGATGATGACAATGGAAATGATGATGATGATGGTGCACGATGATGATGATGATGATGATGATGGTGATGACGAAGACGATGGTGATCATGATAATAATGATGACGATGATGATGAGGATGATGATGATGACCATTTTGATGATGATGGAAATGACAATCATGATGATGATAATGGAAATATTGATGATGAGGATGGCACATGACAATGATGACGACGATGACGATGATGATGATGATGATGATGACGACGAGGATGATGATGATGATTTATGGAAATGACAATGTAAATGAAGATGATCATGATCATGATCATGATCATGACAATAATGATGACGATGATGAGGAAAATGGAAATGATGATGACAATGGTGATCAAGAAAATGGAAATGATGATGACAATGGTGATCAAGAAAATGGAAATGATGATTTTGATGACACACGATGATGATGATGATGATTTGTGGTGATGATGACAATGGCGATGATGATGAGGATGACAATGATGGTGATGAAAATGATGATGACGATGATGATGACAATGGAAATGATGGTGACAATGGCACGCGATGATGATGATGATGATGATTCATGGTGATGACAATGGTGATGATGATGATGATGATGATTCATGGCGATGATGATGATGACAATGATGATGGTGATGGTGATGAAAATGATGATGACGTTGATTATGACAATGTAAATGATGATGACCATGGCCATGATGATAATGATGATGATGATGATTTATGGAGATGACAATGGCGATGATGATGATGATGATGGCGACAATGGTCATGACAATGATTATGAAAATGGTAATGGAAATGATGATGAAAATGACGATGATGACGATGATGGTGATGATGACGATGATGATGATGACAATGTCTACGATGATAATGAAGAAAATGACGACGACGATGATGACCATGACCATGATGATGATGATGACAACTTCAATAATGATGGATGATGATGATTAACTCATACAAATAAATAATTTAAAGAGAATAAATAATATAAAATGTATAATCACATAACTCATACATTTCATCATTTCTGCAATATCATTGATCATATTCTTCTTCATCCAAGTCTACATTCATTTCATCTGTTTCAAAATTGATGTTGAAAGGATTGACCATATCAACATCATCATCATCCGTCTCAACAATATTATTGGTGTCATCTTCTTCCATAGGATTGACTTGATCTTCAATATCCATACTGTCTTCCACATGATCTTGTATAATAGTGTTTCTACTACTACTTGGTAGATATTTATCTGGAAACAGACTCCTAGGATGATTTATCCTTACAATTACAAACAATCAATAACATTAGTGTATATAAGAAATATTAAAATACTTTTTTTTTATAAATACAATCAACACAAAGAAATATATAATGACTAACTTACCATGGGATGAAATGTATTCCCCCCTTCACAATGCCCACACATAAAACAATGTCTTTCAACTATTTTCCTTACAAGTCTTCTTCTTTTCAAGCCCATGCATTGATTGCAAAGGAAATAACATTTTCCATTAGTACTGACATGTGCCTCTAATGCATCCCTTAACCTAGCAATCGTCCTTTGACTCTGTTTAGGTGTTGGCATTGGGATTTTCTATATTTACAACAAAATCCACTAAATCAATATAAGTACATTAATTTATATATTCTTACAGTACAAATGTCATCAAATTATATTGACCCCATATGTACTAGATAATTAATCCATTTTCGTCATATATTTATTAAAGGTTGATAAAAATAATCAACAAATAAAAAACATACAATTTTACCACATAAGTTCCAAAGCTTGACTATAAGCAAGTAATAAAATCAAACAATAAAAGAGAACTACACCAAGACAAATTGTACAGTAATTAAATGGAATTGAGTAGATATGTCCATACATATTTCCTAGGGAAAACTTTGTGTCCCCAAATGAAAGATAGTCTAAGGGTTAGGGATCCAATCTAGGTATTTAAAAAAGAGACAATTAATATTAAAAATTTGTAACCTTCAAAGTACAAAATTCAATCTATACAAAACAATAATTGGATTTGAGGCAAGTAGCACATAGCAAAAAGACTAATAAATCATACAACGGACAATGAGAATATAAATATTTTATAACTGTCACACCTACCACAAAATAGTTGAAAAGACTAACCTCCATCGATCTTCCGACGAACGTTGACTATGTCAAAGTTGACCAAGTTAGTGAAGTCAGTGACCGTTAAACCATTTTCAAATGGTTAGTTGGCATCCTCTAGTTTCATTGATAGATCGACGAACTATCCTCTAGGTTTGTTGAAATATCAACATATATAGATGTTCATCGGAAGTACGACGCTCATCAGGGTACCCAGGAAAACAAATATTAAAATTTTAATATTATGTCACAATTTTCAATGATATGATTGAATTTATCTTTATTGTCGGAATTTTTTGTTGAATTTTGACTCCATATGTAGTAGTGATTGACCCCCATTGACCTAGCTCTGCCCATTGCAACTGCACAAGAAGAGTCCTCCCATGTTCAGACCGAGGCTGATTGAGTAGCCAAATTTGTTGAGTGAATCTAGCACATCCAACAACAAATTCATGATATTTTACAGAAATCCAATGCTAAGTACAAGTAGCGCCATGATCAACATCGGATACCACACAAGTTTCAGGTGGGAGATAAGGTATGGTTTCATTTGTAGAAAGAGCACCTCAAAGGGCCCCATCGAAAGCTACGCCCACTCAGATACAGGCCTTACAACATCACCAAGGATGTGGGTGAGAATGATTTTGAATTAAGTATTCCTCCTTTCCTTGGCTTGCACCTGGTATTTAATGTGGAACTACTTCGACCATATTTTCCACCTCTCCTTGACACTTTGGACGTGACTGAGCCATTGGCCCCTACAAAAATCAATCATGACTGCATTGAACAAGTGATAGTGGATCGGATCATGGACACCAAGATGAAGGGCACCCGCCAATAGAACATCCAACTTTGTCGGGTTGTCAAAGCAGGGCAGTGTCTTCACCAGGGCAAGTGGCTCACCAGAAGTTAGATTCAACAGAAGTTTCCCCATATAATGGAGGAACATGATGCAACGAAGACCATTTCTTCCTAAGGGGGGAGGAATGATCCAAATGGACATTGGTGGCCACTGACCTATTGCACTAGCTCAACATACAATTTCCATCTTGGCATTTTTTTACAATTTTTTGAGTCCCAATTTTTCTAGGTCGTTTTGAAGCCCTAAATGACATTTTTTGACTTGTCAGTGCCCATTAGTTGCCAGAGGCTGTATTGGGTCGTACATAATGTGTAATCCTCATTTGGAACTTTCTGGCGAGGTACCGAGGGTCCCAAACAAAGATCGTATGAAAAATTTACACCCTTAGGAAATTGACATATAAACTACCCCCATCAGGGCCCACAAACCTTTTGGAGTTTCATCTTCTGGGGTTAGGGTTTTGGATGTTTAGGGTGTTCTCACTAATTCTTTATGTTAAAAAATGTTTTGGAGCCTCATTGTAATCAACTTCTTGCAAATGAGCATAGTCGACACATCTCTCTCTTCAGAGATAAGCTACCACCATTCTAGCTAGCTTGTGTGCTTTGCATTTTACAGTCTTTTGTATTCCATAAAATTATTAATAGAATCTAAGTTTTAATATATTATAGTGTTCCTTGAAATATCTCTGTGTATTTCCTTTTTACATCTCTATTATATTTCTACCTTCATGTCATTCTCGAAATAATCTAGATCACCAAGAGGGTTGTTCTTGGAGCCATGGAGTTACCTTGAGGTAGTGGTTGCTTGCACCTAGAGAGATTATATTAAATAATATTGTGACCTTTTCATACATAAGTGGATTGAATCCCACCCCCATGTCCCTCAACTTTAAATCAGTGGGGTCTAGCTTGAGTAGTAAACAAGAGTTGTTATTCTCCCCACTCGAGTTCAAATCTCACTTGTGACATGTTCATTCTTCTTTAGTTGATTGTTGATTGGGATTTTTTGTGAGTTAATTTTTGATTGGTGTTGGCAAGGAACCAACAATCTCCTATGGGTTGGAAGGTTGGAGCATGGGAAAATTAACACACCCACCCACTCATAAACATACATACAATGACATGCATGTACAAAGACACACATATATTTAAATTTTCGATGAGTTGTGTTCTAGATGCAACTTGGAGTGGTTTTTGTGGAGATGACCTAAGTTCAAATCTCGACAAAATTGCTCCTCTTATGTGTGAGTTCCAAATCATGACAAAGTTACTCCTTCTATGTGTGAGGTCCACTGATTATGGCTTAAGGCTTTGCCACCTATATGGCACATGTTCTTAAATGTTGTAGGGATAAGTGTCTTCTTGGACTTTGTGATAATCATTGTTTTATAGCCTATGAACAATGATTTATATCCTACTTTAACTTAGTGTAAACAACCTCATCTTAACTATTAAAATGTTGAATAACGAAAACACATTTTTCTTCCATGTTCAATTCATCAAAGTATTTAATCACTTATACTATCCCAACTAATATTCATAACCTTAAATTTTAACGTGACCAAGATAAAAAGAATCAAGTCTAAATATCTATACTTGGATGATTTATATGCTACAACGATACAATTAAACTAAGAAAACTCAACTAAGTTTGTTTTTCCTAAAGTTAAATCTCATTTTAAGTTACTCTAAACTAGAGCCAAATTTCAATATAAACTAGATCCTAAGTTTATGTGATCCACGTGTTACGACTGTGACACTAAATGCTAGTTGAATTTCTCTAATTTAAATATACAGATTTGGACTTCAATTCACAAACTAACTTAATATTTAATACATAACATTGAAAAAAACCAAAAAAATTCACATATATTTTTATTAAATTTCTAACCAACTTGAACTAAATGACAAGCTAGACGTGCTACCTAAGCTTGAACAAATCATAATCATGGGCTACCACAATTCATATTTCTTTGGGATGCGACTGCAAAGCACGTGAATCTCTGAAATATGAGATAACCACCGGATGTGATATCTTTTTCATTCTATTGTCTTTGCTTTAATAAATGCATTAACCAACTTAATAGACATATTGATTATTTATTGATTGATTGATTAACTAATTTATCTTTATGGATGAGTATTTGGGTTTTTATATATTTTTGTTTATATTATATGTTTATTTATATTGAGGTGTTTTGTATTATCTACCTTTATGTCGTGTTCAAGAGTGATTTACTTAATAATGCTATGATATTTCTCAACTACTATTTTAATGGGATGGACCATCTTTGGGAGTCCCTTTCAAATGCTTGAGATTTCATTGAGAGCTGTGTTCAAGAGTGATTTACTTAATAATGCTATGATATTTCTCAACTACTATTTTAATGGGATGGACCATCTTTGGGAGTCCCTTTCAAATGCTTGAGATTTCATTGAGAGCTCTAGGGTTTAGGTAAGGTAGGTTGCTTATGTTCTCCTTCCTCTTTTTTTTCATTTTTGGCTTCTCGTTTATAGTTTTCAAGTTGACTTTTAAATTTTTTTTTTTTTTTTAACTTTTTTCTTTTTTAAAGCATTTTTTTAATTTCATAAGTTTAATAAGAATGAAAATTTGATGATAATAATAATTTTTTATTCGTCATTATTTTATTTTCTCATAAATTAATGGAGGGTGGAAAGCTTATTATGGGTTTGAAAATAATTGTAAAATAGTAGACCTTTGACTATGGAATAAGAAAAAACTCTTCTTTAAGACTCTTGTCACTCATGTTATCTTATATGGATGTGAAGTTTGGTGATGCAATATCTCTCAAGAATCCACGAGAAACATAGAGCAGATCCAAAAGAATTTTATAATTTATAATCTCAAAATTAAGGGCAATACACCATATCTTATCCTCCTCATCAAAGCGAGCATTTCCCCCATTGAGAGCACAACTATGATTATGTACTTAATGTACAAGAACAAGATAAACAACATGGATAACAAGAGGCTCCCCAAAATTGCTTTAGACTCTAGCCAAAATCACCAACGACTCAAGTAGTGATGGCACAATGATGCCAAGTCTTGGCTAAATCATTGGGGAATAAAGGAAGAAGTTATTTTGCAGAATACTGATGATATTAAAAATATTGTACAAGCTAAATTTAAGGAGAATCTATGGTGCGATAAAGAATTAGAGGATAAAAGAAAATTAATATATTATAAGGAGGTGGTTAACCCTAACCTTGAAGATCAAAAGGATCTCTTTGTCTTGACTAATGTAAAGAAGAGAATCAATATTGCCAAAATAAGAATTAATTCTCATGAGCTGCATAGTGAAACTGGACATTGAACAATCCCCAAAACACCATGGTAAGAAAGAATCTATCACCTTTGTGACACAAAGAGGGTTGAAGATGAAAAACACTTTCTCCTAGAATGCCCTATGTATACCCAAATTAGATCACAATTTTAAAATATATGTCACAATACCGACCTTCCTAACCTTCTAAGTCATCAAAACTTTAATGATCTTGGAATGCTTCTCGTAATGTTTTTCAAGCATCGAAATAACATTTAAAAAAAATCCAAGTAATATCTTACTTTTCTTAAGGTCTTATAGACCAATTCTAGTCTTAGTAAACGTTAACCACTACCATCATCGTCATCATCATTATCAATTCCATATTCATAAAAAAAATATTTAATATAATTATAAACTTATAAAAATTATAATTTATCATTAAAAAAAAGAAAGATAAATAGTTATTTTCTAAAGTTAAAAATAATAAGATAAAGTAATCAAAACATACATACTTTTAATACAAATTGTGAAGTAATCAAAACATACATGCTTTTAATACAAATTGTGAAGTAATCAAAACATACTTTTAATACAAATCGTCAATTAATCAAAACATACTTTTAATACAAATATGAATACAAATTTATAAATTGCGAGATTTAACTTTATTAAAAATGACATGTTTTGAAGATTTTTTTAATAAGAGGATAATGATTGTTTTATAATGTTCAAAGTAATAAGCAATTAAAAACACATTT
>ML790911.1:233421-259883 GCA_009831015.1 Picea engelmannii | reverse complement strand
CCGACATAAATAAAATAACATTACTAATCTAATATGCCCCAATTAAGGGTTAATGAGCCAATATTAGGGCTTAACACATGCAGGTATGAGTTTTTATTACTCTTATTGCATAATTCCTGAAGGATGGTATTATTTGAATTCCCCCGTTTGAATTTTTATGATAAACAGGATGGTATTATTTGAATGCATAAACATGAATAAGATACCGCTAGATGTGGTAAAGGCTAGAGGCATGTTATAGTTATTAAATATTTTTATCTTTTGAATGCACACACTAACATAGTAGAATGCCATGTTAATTTGGTTATGGGGTAATAAACAAAGAAAATTAAAGATAAGAACTTGTTATAGGAATGAATGCCAGTAAATCTAGTCATGTATGAGACCAGAACATGGTTGGATATGGCAATGTATGGATATGGAATGGTTATGAACCACACATGTACCAAAATCTTCCTACCTCTAAATAAAACTTGGACTGCAATCTTTCTGCTAACACTAATGAACACAACAAAATTATATTCTTGGTGTAGTGTTCCAATCGAAAAGGAAGGCATCGAATTAATAGGGAAGACAATAGGAAGTGTGTGGGGAATGTATCAAGACATTGGCCAAAAATCCAACTCATGGATGGTGAGATACATGATTGAGATGAAGAGAATTATGTGATTCAATGCAAGGTGGATTGAATAAATATGCATTGAGAATTGCACTCATGCATGGTAAGTGATATAATTGTATACTTAAATGGATTTGTGGAATGCGTTTTGTAAGTACATGCATATATATTATGGCATGGGAATAATTGTTACTAACAACTGAAATTTTGTTAACCCATGAAGTTGAGGACATTTCAGGAGTTGATAAAAATTGCAACAGGGAAGTTGCAAGTCAAGTAGTCACGTAAGAATTGCCTATAGAAAAATTTCCTGTTCAAAAAAAAACAAAAAAGTAAAGAACTTACAGATATTAATTATGAATAGGAATATGCATAAAATGATGAGTCATTCTATTTTATTAAATTGTTTGGTATTTTTGATTGAATTGTTAGGTGCAAGAAATTCTAAGATCACTGCATAAGGTTTTGTACATATTGCAATTGAATTATGATGTACAGGAAATACTGACAATTTGTTGGTTGTATGCAAGATGAATAATTGCAGGAAAAATGGTATGTAGTTTGGTGATTGTGGAATTCCACAAGGAAGGTTTCATTCATAATATGGCAACAACCAAGAAGAATTATAAAATAGAATTTCATGTTTTGGGGAAACGATGAATTCCCTTTGAACTAAGTTTGAGTTTCTAAATAAATTCTTTTATGTTTTCTCATGATAAATGCATGTGGGTGATGCAGATGAGATGATGTTGATTAAAGTTGGAATGTTGACAACAAAGAGTAGCTCAGGGAAGATGTTGATTGGAGACAACAAATCTTACCATGTGGATCCCTAGTGGATATGAGTGTGTGTACACTTCTCCTTGGGTTTCCTTGGAGAAGGCTAGAGCCCTGGAGGGATAAGTATGGAGATAGGTTCCACGGTATGAGGCCTGGAGGTTACCTGGAGACCTTTGAGGGCAGTTGGAACTCCTAGAACCATGGTTCTCTGAGACTTCCTCCCCAGCCTATACTGTAGCCCTGGAAGGGTAGTTGACTAACCCATGAACTGTTGGACAGTGAAGGTGCATACTACCTTGGGTTGTACAGGCATGTGGGGAAGAGATATTTTTGGTTGGAGTTATGCTTGAGGTTTGGTACCTTGGCCTAGACCATGTTGATATTGATTATGGATTGTGGTTATCTTGGGAGGCCATTTCCCTGATGAAGTCATAGCCCCTGCTCAGGGATGATACGTTGCTGAGAGTTTATCAATAGTGAGATATAGGGCTAGGTGGAACATCGTGGATCTACTGCCAGTCGGTGCTTTCAATAAGGTTTAATTGAAGCATGTTATAAGGAACAATGAGCTGAATTCTTTCCTGAATCAACTCTATGGAATAGAGAAATGGAGTTTCTACTGCAGTATGAACACCAAAATTGGTGCTTGAAAGTAGATCACCAGGTGGATAACAGGCTTCCAATAGCTAAATCTTGGATCTTTTTGAATAATTTTGAATTGTATATGTATAAACAAGTTTCTCTGAGGAAAGTGAAAAAACAAGGGGAGGGGATTGCAATATTCCCAGGTAGAACCCCAGTTGTAATTAAGAATTGTAAACATGTTTGATAGGCTGGTGAGGCAAGTTATAATAAGCCAGGAGGCTTATGTGATGATTAGGCTAGAGATCCTAGATGCAATGGCTAGTGAGCCTATTATTGTATATGTGTAAATACTTATACATTTAATATAAATACATCACTGCGTGTAGACCGACCATGATAAAATAGAATGGGGGACTAAGCTCCACTAGGTAGGGAAAGGGAAGGGGCTAAGAGGCTAGGAAAAGGGGATAAGCTAGAGGGCTTACCTCTAAGGGAATAATATTATATTATTAATTCCTTAAAAGACTAAGGTTTGGTAAATAAGCCCAATTACCCTAAGTTCCTTTGGGGAGAGGAACGAACTCCAAGTGGAGAGGAATGCGCTTCAGGAACGTCATGTGTCAGCTCAGGCACATGCAATTATAAGTGGGAATTCTTACTATTTTTGGATCGGCTGGCCATTCTCCCCAGGCATAGAGGGAATTAGTACCTCCATTGTTGACCTCTGCCATCGTGAACCTCTGAAACCTGCAGTTAGGCTTGATTTATCCTCTGTATTTCCTATGAAGTCAGGTACACCTGTATTTTCCTGAGCCCGTATTGTGTCTTAGTGGTTGGCTATTGTTGCCAATGTAGTTCCTTGGTTGAGCATGGATTACTGCCATATTATACATCCTTACCTATTTTCAGTTGTTACCATCACATGTGTGTTAGCCAAATGTTGTTGTTGTATTTTCTTAAGACATGGTTTGAATAAGTAGGTTGTCAAGCATGTGCGCTACTCTCTCCAGGTGAGAGAGAGTTTGCTACAATTGGAGAAGAAGGTTGTGAGGCCTGTGAGAAACTCTCTCCAGGTGAGAGAGAGTTTCTTGGTGAAGTGAGTTCTTTTGGAGAGAGTCCAGTAGCAACTATAGAGCTATGAGAATTCCTGATCCATCCCATTGCTAAAGCCCAAGTAAAGGGAGGTATAGAAACCGATGGACTGTTGGATAGTGAAGGTGTACACTCCTGGGGTGGGACAGGCATGTGGGGAATGAGAGTATGTGAGCTATGGGCATAAGTGACTCCTTGGAGGAAATCCTTCCTATTGTATTGTGTAGTTCCTGTGCAATTCCCATAGCCTCAGCCTAGCCTAGGAATCCCCTTTACCTAGGTGGTTTTAATCCCATCTTGGGGGTGACCCACTGTTGAGAGTGATGAGAAACGTGGTATATGGCTGGGAGGTTCGTGGAAGGTTTGCACGTAGTTGGTGGTCTTCTATTAAAAAATAAGTACCACTTTTATGTTCATTTACATGCTGTGTATATGTACATGTGTTATAATTGATGAGTAATTCTTGTATATATTGTATGTGTAGGATTATTTTTATTTCCGCATTAATCTCTGTATGAACATAATATGTTGTATGTTGTATGTTTATATTTATATGCATATGATAATCGTTTTTTCTATGAGTAGAATGGCCCATTGTTGGTGGTCGAGGATGTTGAAAAATGGTATTAGATAAGAAATATGTTCCTCTGTGGTGTTGGACAACATGTTGGGTGGGTGGGGACGTTACAAGCACCTTAATACTTTCGCTAACCATTGGGCCAAAAGGCCGGGGTTGGTAAATTCACCCCCATTTTATTTTAAAATGAGGTTCCGCCAAGGCACGGGGGGGATACAAGGGCACATGACAGGCCATACCAGGGCATGCAAAATGATGCAAAGGAAAATCATGATTGCAGGCTGAGAGAATAGAAACTGTGAAAAAATTTCTCAGGGTCTTGGAAGTGCTAGACTCAGATTAAGGCTTGGAGAAAGTCATTTTTGGGTAATTCGACACCACGAATCCAATGGTGATGTCGTTTTTCTGATCTAACCAAATATTCTGCAACTTAACTCCATAATGAGGTATACTTATGTTATTTTCCAAATTCTTTTGCTGAGTTAATAAAAAGGCCTACCCATTTGAGAGCAGGACCTGGAGACGTAGTACACCAGGGACGAACTCTGTTATCAAGTTTTTTTGTTCATATATGATGCTTATGTCTCTTCATTATTGATTTATTCCTTCTTTATGGTGCACTTCAATTTATGCTCATTTAATACAATTCTTTAATAAGTCTCATCGATGAAAAGATCCTGGATCATGTTGGTATCAGAGCAGTTATCTTTGACTTGAATTGTTGAGTGTGAATGCTTACTAGGGCCAAGCATAAGCAGGGTGAAGGAACCCTTAATAATTTCAATCCCGAAGTCGGTCGTGCATCCTGAAGGAAGAAAATGGTTGAAGAGGACAAGCGTGATGAACATGAGAAAAAATTCCATATGGTCTTTTATCACATGTCAAAAATGGTCGAGCAAATGTATGGAGACTGCAAGAAGAATATGAAGAAGAAAGGGAAGAAAAAGGAAGCACAAGAAGATGATAATGCTTCATTGAATCAAGGGGTTGGAGGAGACCCTCCCGAGCCTCCATATTCACCATCAAGTTTTATCTCTTGTTCCTCTGAGCACTCTCATCATTCTCATGATTCTAGCCATAAAATTTATTTTAAGAAACCATTATTAAAGCTTGATGTAAAATTTTCTTTACCTATGTTTAAAGGAGATGATAATCCTAAAAAGATAGATAATTGGATTCGACAGGTTGAAGTATATTTTCGTTTTCAATAGATTGATGAAGAGGAAGTTAAAGTGAAATTGGATTGTCTTTGGTTGGAAGGCACCGCTCTCATGTGGAGGGAGAGAAAACTTCATGAAAAAATTAAGTGTGGTAATCTTCTTTCCTCATGGTCGAAATTTAAATCAGTGATAAGGAAGCAATTTTATCCATTGGGTTATTTACATAAAGAAATGATGGAATGGAAAACTTTAAGACAAAGTAAAGGTCAAACTGTGCAAAGTTTCATGGAAGAATTTAATGAAACTTTAATGAAGTATATTGGTGCACTTCACAGTTATATTTATCATACTTTACTATTGTTTAAACCCACCGATATTGACCAATTTTGTGTGCAAGTCACTCACCTTGAGAGTAGGGGAACACATGTTCAAGAAGCTCCCACAAGGAAACCTTCCAATATCCCACATAAGTAGTTTAAGAAGTTTAAAAGCAAGGACAAAAATACTACCACTATAAAGAGAGAAGAAGGAAAGCCATCTTGCACTCATTGCAAGAAGAATGGCCACAATGATGAACACTGTTGGAAACTACATTCAAAGAAGAGACCAAAACAGTTCGGTGGAAAGGGGAGACAAAGACCATTGCAACAAGATCTTGGTTTTGATTAAGGAGACGAAGGAAAGATCACAGCGGTTGGAGTAGAAGGTAAATATTCCCTTCATGCTAGTTCAACTTCAAATAAGGAATCTCATGATGATGAAAGAAAGATGAATGGTTTATTTCATATAAGATTTGTTTCTAAACAAACTAATATAGATACATTATTTGATCTGGATTCCCAAGTAAATTTGATATCTGAATAACTTGTCAAAAATATGGGTCTTGAAACTAAACCACACCCAAAGCCTTATCCTCTTGGTTGGGTCTGTGATAAAGAAAAAAATAATGTCACCAAGCAATGTAGGATCAGATTTTCTATTGCTTCAAAGTTTATTGATGAAGTGGATTTGTATGTTGTATCACTTGATATATGTGGCATAGTGATAGGGAGTCCTTATCATTATGATAGAAAGGCAATCTCCTTTCATCATGAGAACAAATATCACCTTACTAAAGGGGAAGTGGAATATATTGTTAGAGCCAACAACATGAGGGTAAACACAACACTTGTTAGTGCAAGAAAAATGAAGAGACTCATAAACACTAATAAGAGACATTTACTCATGGTCGTAAGGGAAAAGGATGTCGGAACATCCAATGCTTTCCGAGGATGTGATCCTTCTCATAAGAAAAAAATAATTGATATTGTTTCTAAGTATGATGATATTTTCCAAGAACCAGAAGGATTACCTCCTAAGAGGTAAATCCAACATGAAATGCATCTTCAGAAGGATTCTCCTCTTCCTAATGTGGGCATGTACAAGATGTCAGTTGTAGAGATGACAAAGATCAAAAATAGGTACAAGGTTTATTGGATCAAGGGGTCATTAGGCCCAACTCATCTCCTTGTGGTTCTCAAATCATGATGGTGCCAAAGAAGGATGGCACATAGCAAATGTGTGTCGATTGTCGAGCCTTAAATAAAATCACGATGAAAAATCGATACCCTCTTCCTCATATAGATGATTTACTTGATCAATTAAAGAATGTTATTTATTTCACTAAGTTGGATTTGCGCAGTGGATACCATCAGATCATGGTTGCAGAACAAGATGCATGGAAAATTTCCTTTAAAACCAAACAAGGATTGTTTGAGTGGTTAGTTATGCCATTTTGGCTTTGTAATGCTCCTCCAACCTTCGTGTGTGTGATGAATTATGTATTCATGCCATTTATAGATGATTTTGTGATTGTATATTTATACGACATTATTATATTTAGTGGGGCTTGGGATGAGCATCTAAGGCATGTAAAGAAAGTATTGGATACTTTTCAAAGGGAAAATTTGTATGTAAAATTGTTCAAATGTGAATTTGGTAAGACTACAATTGTGTACTTAGGTCATATTGTAGGAGGAGGACAATTGAAATTTTATCCTTCCAAGATTTATGTAATTTTAAATTGGCATGAGCCCAAAAGTGTAACCAAAATACAGATCTTCTTAGGTGTAGTCTAGTACTGGAGGAGATTCATTTCAAACTTCTCTTTTATAGAAACTCCTTTGCATGCCTTAACCATATTGAAGAACACTTTTTAGTGGGGAGGAAAGCACCAAAAAAATTTCGACACTTTGAAGGAAAATATTAGTACCACACCATTATTAGCACTGCCGAATCTTCAAGATCATTTTGAGATTGAGACAGATGTCAACGGATATGCCATGGGTGCAGCATTGATGCAATATCGTAAGCCTATATGTTACCACTCTGAAAATTTTAACCAAGTTGTTGTTAACTATCCTACGTATGATAAAGAGTTGTATGCATTAGCTCAAAGTGTAAATAAATGGAAGCACTACTTGTTAGGGAAGGAAACAATCATACATATAGATAATCAACCCTTACAGTATCTCGAAGCACAAACCAAGATGCAACAATCTCGAAATTACAGATGGATGAGTTTTATTCAACAATTTCATTTGGTAATCAAATACAAAAAGGGTACAAGTAACAAGGTAGCTGATATGATTTCTAGACCTCCTATTGTTGCTTCTATTATTTTGAAGAATGCTTATTTATCTCATGATAGCTATGTGGAACAATATGTCGTTGATGAATGTTTTAAAGAAGTATTTGAGAAGTTAAGCCATCTTGCACAGGTATAGAACTATTGTCTGCAAGGAAAACTAATATACCATCTTGGAAAGCTATGTATTCCTACAACAAGTGAACGAGTCCATGTAATACGAGAAACTCACACTTCTCTCGTGTCTAGGCATTTTGGGGTAGGAAAAACTATGTCTCATCTGCAGAGGTTTTTTTATTGGTCTCAGATGAAAGAAATTGTAACTAAATATGTAAAGGGGTGTGTGATGTGTTCTACTTGTAAGCCCACTAATAGAAAACTGGGGCTATTCTCACCACTTTCTATTCCATCCCATCCATGGGAAAGTATCTCCATGGATTTTGTAGGGGGTTTACCAATGTCGAAAAGGGGTCATGACTATTTGTATGTTGTAGTGTATAGGTTCAGCAAGATGTGTATCTTAATGCCATGTAAAAATCATATCACTACTGAGTAGACTACTAATCTCTTATTTTAGTATGTTTGGGTTCACTTTGGGTTACCCACATCCATTATCTCGGATCAAGATACTTTATTCCTTGGGGATTTTTGGAAGATCTTGTGGAGAATGATGGACACCAAGTTGAAGAGGACAGTCAGAGGTTGTTAACCAAACAATGGTACTTTTCGGTTAACAACCTCTTCAACAGTGGACTGCTTTCCATCCACAAACTGATGGACAAACAAAGGTTTTTAACCAAATAATAGTACTTTTTCTTCGACGCTACTGCAACAATCATCCCAAGTTGTGGGATGAAAAGATACCCTATGTACAACATGCTTACAATTGAGCCTTACATTCCTCCACTCAATGCTCTCCTTTTGAGACATGTTTTGGGTATTTTCCTAAGGTCCCTTTAGACTTGGTGTATGGGAGAGATGTTGATTCAAATGAAGAAAGAAATGAAGATAGAGCCTGCAAATTCATTCAGAGGATCCAATAGGTATACCAAGAAGCTAGGGAACATTTAGATAAAATTCAAGCATAGTATAAGGATGGGCATGAAAAACATAGGGTTGATCATTAGTTCCAGGTTGGAGACCAGGTATGGCTTCACATCAACAAGGAGAGATTAAAGGGTGAAGGTAAGAAACTCAAGGCCATTCATTATGGAACCTTCACCATTTTGGAGAAAAGTGGTACTAATGTTTTTTGTCTATATATTCTGCCTTATATGCAGATCAACTCAGTTGTAAATGTGGAAAACTTGAAATTTTTTTAGCCTCCCATGATCATGGATCAGGGTGAGGAAGTTTCAATACCTTCAGTTGATGAGTTTTCTCCTGATTAATTGTATTATTTGAAGGAATATATCATCTTGGACATAAGGATGAGGACTTCACATAGGGGTGATGTTGATTATATTTGAGTGGGATTAAAGGGCACACATCCAAGCAAGGAAAAGTCGACTGAGAAGGACAAGGTGAGGGAACTCTTCCCTCACTTATTTGTTGATTGATGAAAGATTTTGGTGGTCCAAAAATCTCTCAGTGGGAAGGAGTGATCCAAAAAGGATCCATAGAAGACTAAGGATAACTCATAATTCACAAAAGCAACTTAGGAAGCTTAGAATGGCCTCAATAGACAGAGAAAGGGAAAAAAATCAAAGTCCTCAAAACTCAATGAAATTGGCATCATCGCGAAGAGTGCGTCACAAGATTTCCAACGACGTAATCGTCTTGTCAAACGAAGATACAGATCAAAATATATTCACGGTCAAAGTTTTGGTCAACCTAGCCTAATCAACAAGGATGAGTTAGAATCCATACTACTAATGTCAACATCAGTACGGATGAATTTAGTGTACGTACATTGTACATGGCACACATGTCATGCTGATGTCAGCATGACATCAATAGGGTGATGTGGCGGGACCAGAGGCTGCCACATGTCACTCATTTTCGACATTTTCAGGTCGGTATGTGGACCAATGAGGAAGTGCCACGTGGTAGTCCATACAACCACATGGCAGGTCGAATGGGACATGGCATATGTACCATATGTGGAAGGATGACATGGAAGGTAGGTGACATGGCATGGTGACTGTATAGGTGGATGACGTGGGACAATGTTTCGATGCCACATGGCCCAATCATGGTCTACCACATGGCAGTGGGAAAATTCCCAATGAGGTCCAACTATCGGAAATACAAAAATAAAAATGGGTTGGCTGGTGCCAACCCCCATATCCACCACTATAATAAAAAATCCGGTCATATATCAGACTAACTAAACCATACTCTGCCAACTATATCGTCTTTTTCAAAAGTTAGGGGAGAACCTTCCACGGTTTAAAACAAACAAGCTATAGGGAGGAGGCCCATGGGTTTGACCTTGAGACCTCCCCCAATACTAGCACCTTAATACGTCCACAAACTGTTGGGCCAAACAACCGGGGTTGGTAAATCCTCCCCCGTTTTATTTTAAAAGGAGGTTTTGCCAAGGCACGGGGGGGGGAGACCAGGGATCATGACAGTCCATACCAGAGCATGGAAAATGATGCAAAGGACAGTCATGATTGTAGGTTGAGGGCATAGAAACTGAAACAAATTTTCTTAGGGTCTTGGAAGTGCTAGACTCATATCGAGGTGTGGAGATAGTAATTTTTGGGTAATTTGACACCAAGAATACAGTGGTGCTATCTGTTTTTTGATCTGAGAAAAGATTCTACAACTTAACTCCAGAATGAGGTATACTTATGTATTTTTCCAAATCTTTTTTTGAGTTAATAAAAAGGCCTACCCATTTGAGACCAGGACCCGAAGAAGTAGTCCACCAGAGATGAACTCCGTTATCAAGTTTTTTGTGTTTAGATATGATGCTTATGTCTCTTCATTATTGAGTTATTCCTTATTTATGGTTCACTTCAATTTATGCTCATTTAATACAATTCTTTAATAAGTCTCATCGATGAAAAGATCTCAGATCATCTAGGAAAACTACTTCCCTTTATACCCATTCTCCTTATGACCTTCCTAAACAACACCCCATACCCAGAAGACCATTGAGAAAGCTCCCAAACAAAGTGATGATTCTATTCTTGCATCAAAATTGGAATATGATTTTTTGGAAGACTTGAAGAAAACTAAACAAAATATTTCTTTGTTTGAACTTATGAAGCTTCCACAGATTCATGATAATTTCATCAAAACCCTCCAAGGTAATACTTCTAGGGGTACCATAGAAATCAATGTGGGCACAAGAAAAGGAGTGGGTAAAGTTGGAAAATCTATGGATAATACAACACCCAAAAGACAATCAGTTGTAAATGCATCTCTGACTGGTTAGAGATCAATATATACTAATCCTCCATTTCTGATTAATTTTGATATTTTTAATAGAAATGCACATAATTGTATGGTGGATTCAAGTGCTTGTTCCAATTTGATGCCTCTTATTGTATGTAAGAAACTAAATGTCAAACTAGAAGAATCAGATATCCCAATTATAAAGTTGGATATGACCAGAGTTAAGGTAATTAGAGAGTTGAAGAATGTTTTGATAAGGATGTCATCTAACCCTAAAATACATCAAAATATTGACATCATAGTTGTGGATATACCTAATACTTATGATCTTTTGTTGAGTAGAGACTGGTCTACAATGCTTAAGGGGTATTTCTCAACTAATTGGTCACACCTATGGCTACCTCCCAATGGCAAACCAAAAACAAATCAGGATTGATAGGGAAAGATATATGAAACATGTGGTAACATATATAAATGACCCAAATGAGCATATTATGTTTAATCAATCTATTTTGGGAAATTACTGTTATGATTCATTCTTTTGGAATCATACACTTGAGACTTCTCCTCATGTAGAATCAAACACAAAATCCGAAATCCTTCATTGCACATAGATTGTTGAGTGCCACTGTAACATTAAAACTAAAACTAATGATGATGTTGTACAATATGACATGGTATTTAGAGATATATTAAAGGTTTTTGTTAACTTCAATAACCACACTAATTCAGAGAGTAAAGAGAATTTTGTGTCTATACACAAACTAAAAAGAGATCCTAATATGTGGACTTAATTTCTTGATGGATCCAAGTCTCTTGAAGGTCTAGGTGCTATTTATATACTTAAAGACCCTACTAAAAAGAAAAATTTAATAGCCCGGAGACTTGAGTTCCAATGCACAAACAACACTGCTGAGTATGAAGCTCTATTCCAAGGACCAAGAAAATAAGTAGACTTGGGCGAAAATAAAATCAAGGTATTTGGTGATTCTAATATTGTCATAAGGAATGTAAGGAATACCATACATGACCTCTCAAGTCATATTAAACATTACCAACAAGAGGTATGGGAATTGAACAAGTCTTTTGATGCATTTAATATCAGTCATGTCCCTTGTTCTCTAGAAAATGTAGCATCTAGGATAACTCCATCAAAAGGATTATTTATTAACACTTTTTTTCTATGGAATTATGTTATAGACCTTCAATCCCTGACAATGTGACCAACTCGAGAGTATTTGATGATCACCAAAAAATTATAAACTTCCTACACCTTGAAGGTAACTTCAAATATTCCATAATATATGAAGGTCAACATGATCAAGAGATGAATGTAGATATTCCTGACTCAATATATTAAGCACCGGAACAAAACGATGCCATCCCAATCAATAATATTCCCAAGAGTGTATTAAGACTAGATAAGTTGTATAACATCCAACACAAATTCAAAAAGGTAAAAAACTGCAAGACTAACATCTCATCGATGAAATTTGAAGTGATAAATTTGGGAACAAATGATATGACCCAAAATATAAACCTTGGAAAAAGTTGTTCCATTGATGAAAGACAAGCCTTCATCAAATTGTTCAAAGAATACAAAGATATATTTTCTTGGATGTATGATGACATTAAGACCTATGACACCAATATTATCCAACATATCATTCCTGACACAAGTAAAATCATAGATAAACAAATTGTTGGAAACAAGAATAATATTTCCAGTTAGTCATACCCAATGGATTGCCAATCTTGTGCATGCAAGGAAGAAAAATGGGGACACAAGACTATTTGTTGACTTCAAAAACTTGAATAAAGATTTGGAGAAAGATAATTATCCCATGCCACCTATGTAACAAATATTACAATGCGTATCTGTTTCTGAAATGCTCTCATTACTAGATGGATTTCCTAGGTATAATTAGGTCATATTTTCCCATGATGATCAGTTAAAATCTGCATTCCGAGTGAAGTGGGGAACTTATTCTTATAGGAAAATTCCTTTCGGACTAATCAATGTTGGAGAAACCTTTTAGAGAGATATAGACATATATTTTAGGGGGATAATTGGCGTGTGTGGTAGTGTACCTAGATGATTTCAAATTTTTCTCTAAGTACATTAAATATCACATAACCCATCTAAGAAGAGTGTTCAACAAATGTAGAAGTTATGGAATATCTCTTAACCCAAATAAATATGTGTTTGTTGTGGATGAAGGTAGGTTGTTAGGATTTATTTTATCCAAAGAAGGTATATAGATTTAACTTGAGAGGACTAAATCCATCTTAAAGATACATCTCCCTCATAATAAGAAATCCATGCAATCCTTCCTCGATAAGATTAATTTTGCAAGGATATTTGGTCCCATATTTGATGAAACTGTCAAACCTCTCCAAGATATGATTAAGAAATATGAAGAGTTCAAATGGGTACCTAAATAGAAATATTATTTCGAGAAAATCAAAGCATAGATAATGTAGGCTCTGATGCTATCAAGTCCTGACTTTGGAAAAGATTTTATGATATACACATTTGCCTTTGATATTGCATTTGTTGTTTTCTTAACATAGAAGAATCAAGAAGGAAATGGATATCACATTGCCTTTATGAGTTCATGATTGCAAGGAGAAGAGTTGGATTAACCGGAAGTAGAAAAACAAGCCTATACCGTCTTCAAGTGGGTCAAGCATTCAAGATCTTACTTGATCAAATATAAAACCAAATTTATTATGACTTACCTAGTTGTGAGAAACCTCCTAGTAAAGAAAGATATGGGACACAAAAGGGGCAATTGGATAACAAATCTACAATAATACAACCTTGAAATTAATCCTTCTAAAATTTTCAAGGGCAAATGATTGTGCAAGATAGCGGTTGAATCAACACAAGACAAGGTAGAAGAAGACAAACTTTATCAAGATCAAAATATATTTGAAAGGGAAGTATGTTATATCCCTATTAACAGTGACCAATGGTATTTTGAGATGAATTACTACCTAACCCATGAGACAACTCCACATTATATGGATCCAAAGAATAAGAGAGATCTCATACTTAAGTCTGCACAATACTAGCTCATCCAAGGAATGTTATGTAGAAAACATTGCGATAGTGTCTACTTGAGATGTGTTGAGAAGGATGATGTTGATAAGGTCCTATATGAACTTCATGATGTCCCCACTGGAGGACATTTCAATGGTGACACTACAACTCATAAATTACTCAGAGAAGGTTTTTATTGGCCTACCCTGTTCAAGGAATCTCATGCATATGCCCAAAAGTGATAGGAATGCCAAAGGTCATCTGGAAAAGCGAGGAAGCTTATTTTTCCCCTTCAACCAATTACCATTGAAATCCCATTCAATTGAGAGGAATTGGGATTAATTTCCTCTATCACAATTAAACCCCATTGTTGGAATGGGATTTCAATTGGACAAGTACATCATAACAACAACAAACTATTTCAACGGATGGACTGACACAATCCCTTTGAAAATTGTCAATGAGAATCAGGTGATATATTTTCTAGAAACCTTCATCATTACTAGATTCAGTGTCCCTGATTCTTTGGTTTTTTATAATTCTAAGTACTTTTCTTCTTTGATATTAATTGAATATGATCTGGAACAAAATATTGAAATCAAATATTCAACTAATTATTATCCTGAAGGAAATAAGCTAGAAGAATCCACCAATAAAAATATAATCAAGATGCTAAAATGAACTGTAACTGATCACCAAAGGAATTTACATTTATCCCTACCTAACACCCTATGGTATGATATAGTAATGCCTAAGTGTTCTCTAGGTATTTTCCCCTTTTTTTTTCTGGTCTATGGACAATAAGAAATGTTTCCTACTCATACCTTTTTACCTTCATTACAACTTGCTCAATATGTTCAAGACAAAGAATGCCCAGTAATGCAACAAAGGTTGCATATGCTTCTGAAACTTGAAGAAGATAGGCAAAAGGATAAAAATAACTTAATTCAACATCAAGAATTAATTAAAAAATTCTTTGATAAGTCATCTGTAGGAAATAAATACTTCCAAGAGGGTGATCTTGTCCTTAAGTGGCATAAATCAAATGAGATGAAAGGGAAACATACAAAGTTCCAAAAACTATGGCTAGGTCCATATCAAATCCATCAGAAAGTTGGACCAGGAAATTTTAAACTCAAAACATTGGAGGGAGACAAGGAGGAGCTCCTTGTCAACGGAAAAATGCTTAAACGATACTTCTCCTAATCACCTCAGATGATTTAGTATTGTACTGTTGACGGGCGAAATTGACTGTCCGTCAACTGAGAGAGTGGAACCGGTCCGAGGTTGTCTAATAACCCAAGCCGTTTGGAATGAACCACCCTGACGGGTTTAGCGCCTCCGTTGGCCGATCTAAGGTCCTAAGAAAACCAAAGAGAAAACTAATCTGAACTAACTAATCTAACTAAAACTAAATAAAACAAGCTAAACTAAAACTAAATAAAACAAACTAAACTAACTAACAATAAATAAAATGAACTAATCTAACTAATCTAATTAAAACTAACTATTAAACAAACTAACTAATCTGCTATTTCTATATATACAAACTACTAACTGAAATATAACTTATTTACAAAATATACAATATCTACAAAATACAGATTTAAATAAAACCTGGAAAACTCTTTTGCTTTCTCCCCTAAGGCATAGAAAGATATTTTTGTTGATTTTTTTATTTTATGAACAAGAAATAAAACTTACTAAAATTAAACAATCTAATATACTAACTACACATATATCTAACTAAAATACTAACAAATATACTGAACAAATAAACAACAAACAGACCTGGAAATGCTCCAGATTTGTCCTGTGTATGATGACTATTTAAGCAGATCGGAGGAAGGAAATTCGCACCGATTAATCCAGAAGCTTCTCGTAAACGATCCGCTGCAATGCTCTACAAGTTGAATACAGGACAAACAAGACATAAAAGTAACAACAATCTTATAATTTATAAATCTCTACAATTAGATAAACCTGTATGCAAAGATTTATAGATGATAGTTCAGTTGGTGAAGAAGAGAAATCTGTCATTCATAAGTTGGACTAAGTAATTGCTGTACTCTTAAAACTAGTGAAAGAAAACAGACATGGATCACTTTAATTCAATCATATCATTTTGCAAAGATTGTGATAGCTAAAGTAGTCACTAATCAAATACAAATTGATAAACATAAACATGAAACAAAAGATTGATATTATGAAAAGCTAAAGTTGTAGCAGAACATCAATTTCTGTCTCAGTTTGTATTAGAATTCCATATCCTTGTTCTCCCATGAATGAGGATGATCATTATTACAAAAATAAGAAGTATTTAAAGGTTTTCCACAGGGTAAAACCTCCCTGTGGAAGTTAAAACTGTTTACAAAAATCTGGGAAGATATTCCCAATTTAAACTAAACTAGGAAACTAAAATGCAAGTAAAATATCTAAATATCCTCTAAACTGTCCATCAAATCCCATGCAATTCGAATTCACCTGAAAAGGACCAAATATGAACAAATTAGAAGGATCTTTTATTAATAAATGATAGAAAATTTAATTCTATAGACTAGCTACAGAATCATCTGATTATGTAGCTAGTCTAAATAAAGATACAGAATTAGAATTGAAATTAATTGAAAATCTTTTAAGGAGATTTAATTCAATTATCATCCAATAGTCATTTGAAAATGATTTATTCAATTGGAGCTTGATATACCATTCGAAATCAAAACAGAATCATAAAATCATTCAACTCTGTTCGTTTAATCACCACAGAATCGGATCTAAAAGAATCATAATCAAATAGTAGAGAAACCGTTTGATATGCAATGCAATCAATACAAAAACGAATCTTATGAATTTGTTATGCCGTTTTACCAACAGAAGATATGACCAAATCGAACAGAATCGTTTACAATTCATTATAGCTGTGACGACATAGAAAATGAAAACGTAACAAGGTGTATGAGATATCCAATCATTCGTTTTTGCAAATTGGTGTAAGCAAGATCGATTACATTCAAACGAATCGTAACCGAATTTGGTAAAAATAACATATTCAATCAATTCGTTTCATAACTAATCGAATCCAACAGTTGTGAAATCATTTTGATATTCAATTGAAAACAAAACAAATCGCAAACACTTCGTTACACTTGTCTTATCAACAGGAGAAATAATCGAATCGAATAGGATTATGATAACTGTATAGCAAGCGATTTAGGTTGTGAACGAATTCAAACCATAACTGACTCATAACAAAATCGTAACAGGATCAATCAAACAGAGTTTGTTATAGATTTCGATCATTGATCATTGCAAAGTGAGCAAACAAGATCGATTAATTTTGATCACAATCATTTCAATCAAACGAATCATAATAGGGTTTGACCAATTCATTTCACAAATTTAAAATACAGAGCATCAATTATAATCTGAACTCGACTCATAGGACAAACTTGTCAAATTAGAATAAGAGAAAATCATTTGGCTAAGGTTTTCACATAGTTGTTATGATTCGGATTCATTTCCCGATTCGGGCACGAATGTTATTTGAGTGTATTGTTTTCATCAAAGAAACAGAGTCGTTATCCTTAACTTGGAAAGAATCAAATATAGAACATCACATGACACAGCATCGTAACAATTATCTTCCCGAAAACATTTACCACTCATAGCATACCAATGATAACGAAATTGAATCCGAGCAAAATCGTGTT
Organism: Picea engelmannii; assembly: GCA_009831015.1. Taxonomy (NCBI): domain Eukaryota; kingdom Viridiplantae; phylum Streptophyta; class Pinopsida; order Pinales; family Pinaceae; genus Picea; species Picea engelmannii. The sequence continues at coordinate 242,340 of ML790911.1, read as the reverse complement.
CTAAATCGAGCATAAAACTTGCTGTTGGGAGTGGGCACAAAACGAATTGAATTGAAAACACACCATTACTTTCGTTATTTCACTCAGACAAACTTAGCAAATGAAATCCAAACTAATAACCATTTCAATCCAATAAAAATCTATGAACAAATCAAATCGAAATTCCTTCTATTTTTATCAAAACGAAACCATATACAGGATGATCATCGAATGACAGAGGCATTCGAATGAGCGACTGAACTATTTAAAAGCTGAATTCAAATCATTATATCAACCTAGATTATTTACAAAACAAAATGATGTCAAAACCATACCTGTGTAGCGACGAGGCTGCTTGATTATGCCAACTTGGAATTTACAACAGTCGTGGCTGATTCCACGTTTTTGAACAGGATGGAGCCGGTTGTCTTTTGCCTTTTATCTATTGCTTGGAGCTTAGCTTTTTGACTGGTTAGCACTGCAATCTGGTCTTCCAAAGATTGAATCTTTGATTGGAGTATAGGAACATCAATATAATATCGTTCTAACCATGAATTGCATTGTTCATAGGGTGACTGTGTGGGTTTCGAGGGTTTGGCCAAATGACCAAGGGTTTTACGAGGCAACTTAATACCTGGGTAGTTAGGGTTGTCCTTTAGGCAGGGGGGTAGGTTAGACACAAAATCAAAAGGGGTTTCGGGACATAAACCCTGCGAGTAGGGGTAATCGCTAGCCAAGAAACGTTCAACATCAGAATCAGAATCCACACTTAGGATGATAGGGTTTGACTCAGCAGGGGGTTTTTCCTTGTTCCTTGCCATCCGTGAAATCAAATGTGCATTCTTTTTACCCTTATCGTTAGTAGTAGGTTTTGCCTTGGGGTTTTTGCTCACGGGATTTTTAATGGCCTCTGCACTCTTAGTTACAGTGTCGGGTAAGTCGATAGGAGGGTCAGCTGAGGGTTTAGGCAGTAGCAGATGCAAGGGTACAGGCGATTCGGACTTGGTTTCAATTACCACGGGTTTATCAACCTATGCAGGGTCAGTGTCTTCAAATCCATTATAGGCGATGAAAGCCCTCCAACTATCACCATGCAAACTCAAATGATAAACAACGATGAGCTTAATAAGCCCATGGTGGAACAGGCTGTTTTCGGCCTTGTGCCTCTTAAACTTTTTCGACATTTTAAATAGACTCCGATGAAAATATAAAGGCATGTTTAGAGGATACCCTATAAAAATCATCAGCAAACGTAGGTGGTGGAGGAACATAAGCCCGTATCGACCTTCATAGGTCACAAACTGTTTTATTACCATTAATAAGTCGTTCCATAGTGGTTTGAGTGCAGAGATGGGCATACCTCTGTCACAGGAGGTGACTCTGAGCGATAGAAACAACAATGTCCACGGCACTTCCTCGACCTTGCAATTCTTAAACCAACGATGTCCCGAAATAGGTAACCCCGTAGCTGAGTTGATGAAATGTTCATCAATCTCTAACTGTATGTCGCCTATCTTGGCTCGACAACCATCGAAGGTCATGGCAAACTGTCGTGCTACACAAAGGTTAAAACCCTCGAATCGTTTCACGAAGGTAAGCCATCCACTATTTTCCAAATCTTGGCGGGCATTGTCAAACATTAACAAGGCTTGATTGCCGTTGGGTTCGAATCGCACGACTGGTGCCATGTAGCCGAACGCGTGGTAAGGGAAGGGTTTGAATTCACCAACACACATAGGAGCAAAGCTACCCGAGCCAACAGTAATGAATGAGCCAAAAGGGATAAGCATAAATGCGAGCATGCGAAGGTGGTGGAGTCTGCCATGAAAAATATTCATTACCCAAGTACAACCACCAATTTTCATAGTTGTTCACTCCATAATACTAGTTCAACCATTAAGTCATTCGTACAACCAATGAAATCCAATGTGTATACCAATGCACGCAAACGTTATACCATAATGTTTAAACATACGACATATAAATCAAAACCCAAAATCAACTATGCGCCAATGTATATAATCAAAAGTTTAGCCAAGGTGGCAAATGGTGTTCATGTAGTTGACAAGCCAAAAGTTATAAAAAGATTATCATAAGGATTATATCATATATATATAGAAAAAATAAATCATAACCCCTATGCGTTTTCATAGAATCACTGATCAGGCAAGTCATAAAAAATGTAAATCCAAATATAAATGTATTGCAAACTCAATGAAACTCAATCACACAATCAATATAAGAATGACCAATGAGTATAGTTCGAAAGTTGCTCCAGCCACATAATGATAAACAACAGGTAAGCGCAATAGGCAAATCGAAAAAAAAATCATGACAGTTCAGATAGTGATCAAAATGTGACTTCGAAAGATTCAGTTTTCACGCTTACAGTCATGAAAACGAAACAAGTGTGTCAATGTCGCAAGAAATGAAAATGTCGTTTATTTGAAACTTGCAACAAAACTTGATGTTTGCAAGACATAGGTGTAGGCAGCTTATAGGATCATGGAAAAAATGTGATTTGGCTGCCAACATGTACATAGTAGGTTTATCTTCTCTTTTGTATATGTTTTCTAAATAAATATTTTCCATTTTCCTTCCTTTGTTTTCAATTTTTTTTCCCATTTTCACTTACAATAAAGTCTATATGGATCTATCATGTTTCATGCACAAGACCTGACTTGTTGTAGACTATGTTACAAAGTGAATTTCTTGGATTATATCTAAATAAATATTTGGGTGAGGGAAATTATTTTCATTCTATTAGAGTACCATAGGTGATTACACTTGATGATAGAGATCCAAGATACTATAATTTGCGGAAAATCTGTTATCTGTGGGACCACTCTCACCCTCAGTTCAAGATCCTACATTTATAGAACATGTGATAGCTACAGGTGTCTTCTAGATAATACTACCGAGACCTCCCTATTATTTGAACATAAAATCTAATCAAGAATATGCTTGTTCAGAACCCATGAGGATGAAATACTAACTGAGACCAACATATCAAATTGAATCTTGTATCACCCCATTTCCTAGACCCCCATTATACATAAATACTACATATATTACAAAGATAAAGGGTGAAACTTAAAGCTTAAAGAAGTTGGGAAGTTGAAAGAACCAATGATTGTGTGGGAAGTACAAGTAAACTTGTCAGGGCTATGGACACTCGCTAGCAGTGGGGATATGATTGTATGATACTGAGGCAACTTCGTCGAGGCTATGGATACTCACTGGTAATGAAGCAATGCTAAGAAAAAATAGATGAGGAACACACATCGTTCTATAAACAATCAAGAACATTTTTTTTTGGTTTCAAACACCTCCCAGGTTCCTAAACGAAATTAACGGATATCATCCCATTATCATCTCATAAGAATTATCCTAAATATCATTTGGGTTTTACTACATTCTATTTCTTAGGAAAGAGCAGGTGATGTGGGGTCTGTAATACTTATCAATCTGTAAATGTTGCAACAAATCTACAGTCAGATATGTATATATTGAGGTTAATCCAAGGTAGATATAATTGGTTCTCCCAGCAAGTCATTATTTTTTTGTGGCACACACAAAAACCCACTAAATCCCTTTAGTGGGTACCAACCTACGAAAATTTTTGCAAGGTAATAATCACTATTACCTGACTAGATATTTATTCATGATTAATCTCTATGCATAATTTCCGAAGTTGTTCTGAAGCAAATTACACCAAGAATATTTTTTTCATCAATTATTCATCCTTTGGGATCCTTCACCATAATAATATTAATATCCTTTATTGGAAACTCTTCTATAATAATGTTCCCAAAGGTTTTTCCATCGGATGTAGCTTGAGTGGTTGGGAGGAATGATTGTTACCCTCCCCACCTAGGTTTAATTTCTTGTGAGTGACATGTTGTGCCCTTAAATGGGTCTAGAATATGTTATTTTTTTTTATCACCCAATATTTCAAAAATACTCGACCTCCCTATGTTCTCGCAAATTTCGGGGGCGTTTTCCATGGACATAGTTGATACCAATATTCGGTGTCGTGAACCACATGAAAAAAAACAAATTTCCATTGGATGTAGCTTGAATGGTTGGGAGGAATGATTGTTATGCTCCCCACCCTGGTTCAAGTACATCTGAGTGACATGTTGTGCCCTTAAATGGGTCTATATTTTCCCCAATATTCCAAAAATGCTTGGCCTCCCCATGTTCTCTCATGGATTTCGAGGGGGGGTTTATGTTGACATAGAAAGTACCAGTCTTTGGTGCCATGAACCACATGTAAAAAAAAAAAATGTTCCCAAAGGAATCAACCCATATGACCTCTCTCAAATATCGTCAACCCTTATTTCTTAAATTTCTATGATTTGACCTTCATATACAACCCTACTGACGACGACTCTTCTTCAATTTCATCGTCAGGAGAATGCAATGGAGATTCATCCATAGCTAACATCCTTCTTGAGTCGATGAAGATGAAGCCACAACCAAAATGTTATGTGTCTTCCACGTGGACCCCCTTCCCATGATATCATACTTTATATATACCTATATCCATTGTCTACCCCGATGATTCAAACCTCTCATCATTGTTGGGAAAGACAATAGGTATTTCATCCACTTATGATTCCTTTCGATAAACCTTCTGACGATAATATCTTAGCTGTGACCTATCATCTTTTGATGTATGCATGTCAAGAATAAGTGGACCCTTGAACCTTGTTGGAGTTAATGGTTGTGAAATGTATAAAATAGATCCCAAACAACCATATGCTATAATGTAGCTAAATATTTTTTGGTTTTTCGTGATACATGTAGCATGGTGTTACTTAATTGGATTTATAACCAACTTTTCATCATCGAGGGAAGTCATGGAATTACCCTTTGTGCTATCTATAATAACTTCTGACAATGACACTTCCCAAGATGTCCTTGTCGAGAGTCGACCTCCCAGGAATATGATCCCATTCAACCATTTTCTAATGCTCATACCTCATAAGACTAACCTTCCACTTAAACAACATGTGATGATTCATTTAACTTAATAAAATAAACATATCACAAGAAAAATAAACGTATAAAAACCTCGACACATGTGGAACTCCTTTCAAAGGTAAATGATTATTATAACAAGTGTTCGTTGTCGAAAGATCATTTTAACTTCAAATATTTTCAAAATGATATCATTCCGATGACAACACGATCAAAAATATTTTCTCTCCTCTTTACTATGTTCCTCGATGATGCGCCAATGGTAACAAATGTAGAATTATATTCAAAAAAATTGAAGGTCACTTGTATGATTCTGACCAAGTCACAACTGTAACACATTCAATATTAATTAAATAGGTTTTGGGTAAAATAAGAAAATTACAACATCTGTATTAAGTCCTAATTGACACACTGCTTTGAGTTTAAACCCTCTTAAAGTTTAAGCACTTCTATTGTAACGAGATGGGTAAATTCCACTCTATTCCAAACATCTCATGTTAACAGGTATGTATTTTGTATTTTTATTAAATTATTGTTATTTGCAACAAATTCAAGGGTAAATTAATTGTATCCTTTGTGTAACAATGTATGCAAACAAAAAAATGCCTAGAGTTATGACCAGAAAGGAAAAGAACAAGACAACTTCCAGACCTACCCCTGCTTCAGGTCCATACTCTCTTAATATTATAGACACGAGAAACTATGATGGATGAGAACACTATATGAGATACCATGAGATATATAATATGTTCCATAATGAAGAGTGTCCATTCGACGATGAGGACATTGATGAATACACAAATATTGGGAAAAGTGGCATTCACATTGTAGTTTCTCACCGAGTGCTTTTCCCTTATAATGATGTTACAAGATGGGGTTTCACCCACTTGAAGAAAGATACGACTATGATAGTTAACACATCCAGTGTTCCGATCACATCTCTCAAAGTTGAAGACATCAAAATTCAGTACGAAACCCTTGAGAGCATTGTATTGCTAGATGAATCGTTTCTGGATAAATTCGTAGTCAAGCACAATGACTTCGAAACCTTGATGGAGGATTGGTTCATAGATGAAGAATGGATGGTAAAGGAGGGGGAAATATTATTCTCATGAAGTACTTGAAAGATACCTACAGAATCTTGAATGCAATGATTTTCAAGCTCTATAGTGAGTAAAACAACTCTCATTTCATGATGAAATGATTTCCGATGGCTTACGTAGTAGCCAAGATTGGGAAATATTTTAACTGGGACAACATATTATCCTTCAATATCATAAATAAAGGTCGCACAACCCAAGGCATGAAAAACCTTGGATTCTACATGATAACATAGTTTATTGATGCAATTCATGTTGCACATACTTTTCCTGCTTTCAATTGGGCTTGGTTCCCAATCCAATCCCCAATTCATGTATACTATTCACAATTGTGGGAGGTGAACTATAAGGAATACAAAAATGTTTGTGATTAATTCTTGGCTACTTTACACAAATCTATTTTTTGTTTTGACCCACATATAATATCTCTAGGAGCCATAAAATCCATAAGGGAAATAGGGGACTAGTATATGAGGAAGTACTATACATATATCAAGATACATGGAGTCATAGGGCCACCTCATTTATTTCCCAAATATGTGCCCGAAAATATATTAGCAAGATAAATAACCCATCTAACAATGGATAAATGAGTTATTGCATTCTTATAAGAGAAAAATAAAAGGTATTTGTCAATATTCCCTCTACACATAGGCATGTATTCTCTATTGAAAAAACCACATGCTAAGAAATAGGTCGAAGCTCTAAGAGAGCTATATATGTGTATTGGAAATAGAAAGGGGAATGATCTATAGAATGTAGTAAGTGAACATATTAAAGTAGTCAAATTTTCCCAACAAGTTTTCCATCAAGTTTATTTTGTTGAATACCTATTTAGGGGATATCTCTATTTTGAAGAAGTGTTACGAGGAAAATCTCTCTATGGCTAGGGTTAAACCACAATAGATGAAATGAATATAGAAATCAACTCTAATATCAAGTATGATATTATGAAGTCCATCATTGAGCACTTGAACCAAAGCAATATACCTACAAATAGTCCTCAACAACCAATAAATGCAAGCATATGGTGATAATATATAATGTTATCACATTCAATAGAATAATATATAAATATTCATAACAAATATTCCCATGGAATAACAATTCGAATATTCACAAGATATTAATTGGATGAGAAAATAATATTTCTATTAAGATGTAATCAATAGAAGTGAATGAGTTACAAACTTCCGTATCAGAATGGTTCAGAACTGAGAAACTAAGTTTCTTCAAGCTGGGCCTTCACCACTTCAAGCCTCCAGCAAATGAAAGATCATATAAGAGATACAATGAAGTTCTCAATCAATAAGGGAAGAGCTTGGAGGCTGAACAATGTGTTCAGACTTAAAGGACAAAGGGATGCAGACTCAATGTGAAGTGAATAATTTCTCCAGAGTAACTTTTCTCTCAAAGTTGAATTATTCTCCTCTTTTCCATAGCTCAGATTTGGCCCATTTGTAGCCTTTAAGTGGAACTGAAGGGTCGATTCGGAACGTTTCTAGTATATGGAAGGCCAAGGATCATAGATCTCGTGACGTGACATGGAAACCCGAAACCATTTTTTAATTTTGGGCACAAATCCCGATGTATGCAGGCTATAATGGTGTAATTTTCATATATGCATGATGTAATATAGGTAGGGCAGGTATATGTGGAAAAATCATGTTTTTAGCTCTAGGATTTGCAAAAAGTGACTTCAAGACTGCATAGGAAAATGGAAAAATGCCTTTTGTGCAAGATTGCATAGGGTGAGGAAAATCTTTCTATAACAGATGACCCCTAATGTGTGAGGTCAGAGGATTATTTGCAATGGCTGAAATACATTATAATACCTAGAAGTGGAGTAATGGGGACCCAACTGGAAGAACTAGTTGCTCATTACAATCTGTACTAACTTTTCATACATGGCTGCCAATTTGAATTACACTGCAGATCCATGTGAAAATATACCAAACAACTATCAATGGCCATGAATAGGCAATACAAAGGTGGCTACATGCCAAACATTGTCATAGTCATGAACAAGGCCCAGTAAAACTAGTCTCAAAATCAATATGAAGATATCTGTATGCAATGGAGTACAATTTGATCTCCCATGATCATTGAAGTCACAGAGGTATTGGTCCAATGAAAGGTAGAAACAACTCAGGGAAGTTGCGACTATAAACTAATGTCTTCAAGTCTTCTACAAAATCCACCAAAGTTTCAAGTCTAGATCACATGAATAAAGGAGTTGAGGTCGAACACAATGAGACTTCATTTGATTACTTGTCATTGAGGTATACAATTAAAAAATGTGAGACAACCTACCGATGATGAAATTAGGTATCAAGGCACAGAGTACATTCTTACAAGTGCGAATAAAGGATTCAGGATCAAACACTTGAATAATCCATTGATCATGATACATTGATGTATTCCTAACTGTCGATGGTGAGAGAACCTGCCACTAATTACTACCAGCCTATAGGTACTCACAAGACTCTAGGTCTCATCTCTAGAATAGATGTGATGAATTTGATGGAAGAAGACTCGTTGAAAGGAGAGAATTAAGGAATCTCTCATCATTCAACACAAGGTACAAAGCAGGAGATTGATGATTTGGAGGAAATTAGACGAAGAACATGTTCATGAACCAATGAACCTATGCGTATTCCACATGTGCCAGGTGCAAGAAGTACACAAAAAGACCCTTTGAATAGAAACCAATGAGGAAAACTATTGACAAAGGCAAGGAAACCTTCAATAGGGATAATGGACTCCAAGACACTGCATGAATCCCAATGTGTGAATATATGTCTTGCCGTCGAACACAAGGGAAACCACCCAGTCAATGACCAATGATGAAATG
>ML790911.1:192110-204141 GCA_009831015.1 Picea engelmannii | reverse complement strand
AATACATCTCAAAATTCCTTGAAGAGTTCGTTGTAGATCAAAATTTATTCTGGCGAACAACCTCACCGATGTGTAAATTTTCAATTTTGCCAGGGATGCAAGAGATATTGATCGTGACACTGTGTGAGATAATATCCATGTTTCCTTCAGTAAAAATTTCATGCATATCAAGCGAAACTATGGCGTGACCGACTATCTCCCTCAAAGTAGATCTAAAGTCATCTTGTTTGATTCTAGCAATCTCTAAGAGAAAATAAGAGCGGTGATGCATATCATCCCAAGGTTTTTCAAAATCATTCATGGCCTCTACGATAGCTTCATACGAAGGTAAAGTATCATCGAGGCACTCATGTGAACAAGATGAAGAAGTGTCCCATACGAGCTCTAGAACAGGATCCTCCTCGTCCGTCTGCGAGGTAATAGGATCAAGATCGACAAAAGAGTCAAGAACATCTTGATACGCTAACTTTGTTTCCGAAAGTGGCATGGCCATTCCAGTATGTGACCAACCTTCACAAGACACAGTCGATGAAGGTAGGGTCCAAGGATCATTAAAATAGGAAGTGCGGAAAGGAACATACCTCTCTGACAAAACGGGCCTACTGGACATAGCATAAATATGGTGAATCAGTGCCATGAATTCAAAGTTACCCATAAGGGATGAATACATTTAGACATTGATGTTCTCAATTTCTGATTGAGAACTATCGACCATGGGGATCGACGGTCCAATGGATGAATTGGGGCTAGCATACGCAGCGGGACAACTGATCGATCGTCATGATCTTCCCGTTGTGAGGAAAACAAAGAGTCCATAATATTGATGATACAATTGCAGTGATAGCGTCAGTACAATTTCATCCTAGTAACAAGTTATAATTGAGGGGTGCATCAACCACCTCGACACACACCTCGAAATTATTCCTACCTAACTAGATCGAAAAGGCAGGAAGAATACCGTGAAGGCGGAAGGAACGATCGTCAAAATATGTGAACATGGTTGGAGACTGAGAAATAGTTGGAGAGCCGAGGGATTTCCAACAGACCAAGGACATCACACATGTTACAATGCCTTCATCAAAAACAATACACTTGATGGTATATTTCAAGTAATCCACATGGATTTGGAATGCCACATGGTAAGGCAAGCGAGGCTTCACATCTGTGACGTCAAACTTGATAACTTTTGAACCACTAGGATCTAGAGCTCCTAACATAGATAACAAGGCATTCCTATGTGAAGGACATGTTTGGAATACCTCCACAACTGACATCGCACAAGGGTTTTGACCCAAGTCCTCAACAATAAACTAATTGTGGGCGGCTCTAGCATTAGGATTGTGTGTAGAGCACTTGAGTACTCCTTTCGGAATATGAGTCAGTGAATCTGGTTTTTTGATCTGTAAAGGCATCTCTGGAGGAGGAGGAGACTCTAGACCAGGTACAATCTATGGAGAATTGTAATCGTGAGACCGAGTGGCTACATTAACCTTAGATTTGACCATATTGATGCATGAATGGTCACTGTATTATGTCGGTGGGTTTTGACTCCCACTCGCCACATTTCCATCATTCGAGGAGCTCGAGGCCATGTGCTACTTATGTGGAAAAGGATTCTTCAACACGACAGGCGGTAGAGATAAAATCCTCCCGGCTTCCGCAAGTTTGGGGCATAAATGGGTAAGGTGATCGTCTGTATAAAGCTTACAGGGAAATTTCACCTTCTGCCTTTCTTTCTTTCCCTCATCAACATTATTATTCGTCTTCTCATTATTACCATTATCCTTGGGTTTATTATTATTCTTCTCACCCTTATGATTATTATTATGTCCTTTCTTCTTATTCCCACTTGGTTGTTAGTTACCATTTGGGCTGGCCGACGATTGCACAGAATGTACATCCGTCGACTAAGTTGGATTGGAAGACACATACGAAGATGGCCCTCCTATAGAATGGTTTAGAGACAACTCTTTCAAATGGCTTGTCACCGAGTCTACAGATTTCACATTAGTGGAGCCTACAATGCCATCGACATGAGGCTCAGGATTTTTTGTAGGGTCATATTTTGACCTCAATGCATCTGAAAGAATCTCGTATAACATCCCACACTGAGCATATGTAATATCTAAATGCTGGGATTTGAAAATATCTTCTTCCTCATATGCAACCCCATATGTAGAAACATCCTTCGAAATATAAGGATGTAGAGACTTAAGGAACCACTCTAGCAGGAATTTTGGGGATATGCAGGTCTTGATCAACCTCTTCCATCTACGCCACTCCTGGATGTGATCCGAGATATGAGTGGATTTGTACTGGCATAAGGTTGACATAAGTTCTAAGAAAACGTCGTAATGAACTGATAATTGGAAGTTGTTAAGGAAGACTAATACCATCTAAAGGTTTCATATGCCCCTCGAGGTAGCTCGATATACCATTTTGTGGAAACCCTCACGAGGGTACGTTAAAATAACATTAACTGAATAGAATCATATTTAAGGGAATTCAAAGAGAACCAAAGGTGAAAAGTAGTAACGTGATCACCAGGATCTTCACCATTCTTTCCTTCAAATTTTGGAATATCCTAAGGAATATTGGTGGGAATGGGGGGCCATGTAGGATCATGACACATAGGATTGTTCATCAACTTAGACAAGCATAGAATATTGATCTTGGCTAAAAAAGGGAGACAGGGTTGTGACATCTGGCCCCAAGATCCTTGGAAAGATTTTGGTTGGGGAATCACAACCCATCTAAGGTTCTGGTAAGCACCATGGACTTGTCTGGGATTATAATACCCTCCTCTAGAATGATTCATAAAAGGTTGGTTGGGCACCATTCCAGTAGGAATGTTCTAATGAGGATTATAAAAACTTCCCCTAGTTGGAGTGGCTTCGGGTTGGGGGTTTCCCAAGGAATGAAACTAACCTCCTCCAGGTGTAAATCTGGAGGATAAAGGTGGATTTTTCATGCCAAAAGTGTTGGTCAGAATCAGAACAGATGAGGTGGGTGTAAAGGACGAACCATGAGAAATAGCTTGTCCACCAGGTTGGTTACTCCATCCAAAAGTAATAGCATTAGACTCGATATTCAGAGGAGGATTGCCTCCGATGGTAGGATTCATTTGAGGGACATGAGTTCCACCAAATGAGAATGGAGTATAAGGAGGAGTTGTGCCCCCAAGTCCAATGCTAGCATTATTTCCAGCCACTGGGATGGACTAAAAATTATATCTCGGTGAGTGACATACCATAGGAAAAGGACTAGAGGCCATAGGGATGGGCTGGACATTATATCCCGATGAGTGACCAAGAGACCCAAAAGGGTTCATGGATATAGTTTGAGCATTCACTATAGGGCGAGAAGCGGTGATGATAGACACCTCCAACACTACAACCATTGTGGTTGAAGGTGTTGAAGGGGTACCAGTAACTATAGTAGGCATGGGATTCGAAGGGCTCCTAGTATCTTGATGACTCAGTTCAGTACTCATCCTTGTATGATCACAATTCTGATAAGTGGAGGTTTGTGTACCATGCTTGATAACTCTATGCCTTTTATAAGGAAAAGACTCAAAATGTGGTGGTAATTGTAACAAGCGGAGATACCTGCAGGGAATATGTTCTGGATCCATGATGACTCAAGATTCGAGATATTAAAAACAAATCCTAAGGCCAACTAGTAATCAAAGAGCACACCAAAAAATAATCAAATGACCAATATGCACACAAACAGGATAAAGTGGATGAAATGGGCCTCCCTCTCTAAATTAGGTATGCCCCGCCCAAGAGGGGCCTGAGACTCCTCTGCTAAATATCGGAGTTAACATAATCAGTTATAAGGGCCCTTGTGGGCTTAAAAACTAGTCGGTCAGATCCCCCCAGAGAGGTAATCCTCCATAAATCCTGTGTGTTGTCCGACCCTTATCTGACCTAGGGTACCTGTAGAATAACCCCTGCAAGTAACCTATGTGGTACCTATGTAAAGAAACTAAGAAAACATGGTATAACCAATGAACAGGTGAACAGTCATAAGTTAGGTCCACCATATGGGCAGGGTAGAAAATCCCAAAACCTTGAAAGCATCACCTCTCATAGAGGCAAGGGCACTAGCAAGATCCCCATATACGAATAGATCCCCAGAAATATATCTGACGCTAAGAAGGTATCAGGGGGATATCCCTTCAACCAACCTCAGGTGACCTCGTGCTTAAATTCGATGTAAGCAGAGCCTCATGATATTACCGTTTATACAATGTATTTCTCTACTCCCTTAGTTAGACACATATGTTGATTTAATAGCCTTGGAGAAGTTTACTCACAAAATCCTATTCCAAGGCTCTAAATCCTAAGCTAGTTTGTGTACCCTATAAAGATAAAATCATTACTCATCAATTTTAATTTATAGTGTTACTTTTAATGTCCCTTCTTACTCAAAAGGTGCGGTCGTGAAACTAGTGATGTTATGACTCAACAAGTAAAATAAATGAATATGAAAACAATGCAAAGTCGTAACTTCAATTTCCAAATAAATGATATGCTTTTCAAAATGCAATTCTCAATTCATTTCTACAATTCTAAATAAAAAAGCAATCTTTCTTTACATGCACTAAGATAAATGACAAAGACTCAAAAGATCAAAATGCCAATCAATGTAAAATGCCTACTATTTTTGTATTTTCAATATAAGAGAATGAAAATGCAAGGACTGAAAAAAAAGTTGTCAACAACTTGATATAAAAACTCTACTGTATGTAAATATATACAAACCAAGTAGGATATCAAGGAGGAAAACACCTAGCCCAAGATGCAAGGACAATCAAATGAAAAAGATGATGAGAAAGGCACCGCCCAAAAATTCAACAAAAGAAAGGTTTCCTGTCATTCCACTAACACTTAACAATCACCACAGAGACCCAAGAAGACTCAACAATCATCAAAACCTACCCAACAACCATAAAAACCAACAACCAAGCAACAAAGGGTGATGTAAGCGACTTTTCAATGGAAAAACACCTATATACACATCTTGCAGAAGGAAAACATGCGTATGTGCGTGAATGTCAAGCAAAAACCTGTGTATATGTGTTAAAACATAGGCAGGCTAAGGAGAAGGCTAAGAAACTCAGACTCAGAGTGAGAAGACGCTATCAAGAAATCATACGACAAGAAACTCAATATAAATGAGATCAAAATAAGGAGAAAAACACTCCAAACCCCAAAAAAGAAGATTTTATCCCCAATATGGTTGCCAATTCTATTACAAGGAAAATCTCTCTATAGCTAGGGGTAAACCACAACAAATGGAAATGACTCCAGAAATCAACTCTAATCTCAGGTATGCTATATAAAAAATATGCTAACAAGACAAGATAAAAGGCCTACCTCATCCAGACATTCGATGAAGTCCACGTTGAGCAGTTGACCCAAAGTAGTATACCTGCAACTAGTCCTCAACAACCAAAAAATGCAAGCATATGGTGATAATATATAATGTTAGCACATTCAATAGCATAATCCATCAATATTCATAACAAATACTCCCATGGAATAACAATTCAAATATTCGCAAGATATTAATTGGACGAGAAAAGAGTATTTCTATTAATATGTAATCAACATAGGTGAATGAGTTACAAACTTCCATGTTGGCACGGTTCAGAACCGAGAAACTAAGTTCCTTCTAGATGGTCCTCCACCACTTCAATCCTCCACCAAAGGCAAGCTCATATAAGAGAGAAAATGAATTTCTCAATCAAGAAGGGAAGAACTTGGGGGCTGAACAATGTGTTCAGACTTAAAGGGAAAAGGGATGTAGACTCAATGTGAAGTGAATAATTTCTCCAAAGTAACTTCTCTCTCAAAGTTGAATTCTTCTCCTCTTTTCCATAGCTTGGATTTGGCCCATTTGTAGCCTTCAAGTGGAATTGAAGGGTCGAGTCAAAATGTTTCCAGTATATGGAAGGAAAAGGATCATGGATCTTGTGACATGACATGGAAACCCGACACCATTTTTTAATTTTGGGCACAAATCTTGATGTACGCGATATGTAGTGGTGAAACCTGTGTGCATGTTGTAATATAGGTAGGGTGTGTATATGTAGAAAAATCATTTTTTTAGCTCTGGGATTTGCAAAAAGGGACTTCAAGTCTGCATAGATAAATGAAAAAAGGCCTTCTGTGCAAGATTGCATAGGGTGAGGCAAATCTTGCTATAACAAGAAGATTTGGATAGGTTAACAACTAATTTGGCCAGAGAGAAACTCCATAAAAATGAATATGGAGAAAGGGTCATATCAAAAGAGAAATTTAAGACTCTAATCTAATAGGATAAAGTGAAGAAGAAGCCAAAGAAAGGGAATAGACATGAAATACTAAAGAAATATCAAGGAAGGTTGAAGAATCTAAAGAAAGGTATCAATAAAGAAAGAAGGTAGACGTTGAAATTAAACATCTCAAATTGAACAAAAGTAAAGGAAAAGGGACAGTTTTAGAGAATGGAAATGTAAAAGGGATAGATAATGTAGAGACATAAGCCAAGGATCAATTACAAAAGGAGCTTTATATGAAAAGGAAGTCAGATGAAGAACATAGCCTATTGGCTACTCAAGAGGAATAAAGAAAAAAAATAGAGGAAGAGGAAAAATGAAAAGCATCCGAGTCACAAAAAAAGGAATCATAACCACTGAAAGAATTCATGACAAAAAATCCAAGCACAAGCATGATCAGAAGCCCATTAGAAGAATGTACTCCTTTAACAACAATTCTAGCTAATATTTCATTCACATCCCTAGGACTTGGAATTGAATGTGTTGTTGTAGTTGTGGGAGAATACTATTATAGTCACAAAATCAAATATATTGAGAAAAGGATGACAAAGAGAAAAAGAGGAGTGGGAACAAGACATGAAAAATATGAGAGAAGAATTAAGTGGAAAGCAGGCCCAGATCATAAGGAGAATGCAATACAAGAAACATCAACCCTTAATGATTCCGTTGGTGCAAATATGATGTAAGTTTATGAAGTAAAAAAATCACTGTACATGTCTAACGAAAGATTTTTTGAGCTAGAGGATACCATGGATACCATCATATATAATGTGTCTAGTGAGTTCAAGAAGGAGGCCATGACAAAAAAACTTTTGCACTGAGAAGAATTAGAGAAGCAGTTGCAAATTCAAGAAAAGGAACTGAGTGGAAAATTTGAGAAAAAGGTTAGCTTGAACCAGAAGCTTCATAAAGAAGAAATAGAGAAGCTTAAAGCCACACATTCTCAAGAAGTGATGAGGCTCCAAGGGGAACAATTGGAGATAAGTAAATATAATTATAAAATCGAGGGATGAGTTTGGAAATTGCAAAAATAAAATGATCTCTTGGAGAAGACTGTAGAAGAAATAAAAAAGGGAATTGTTGTCTTGGAGATAATAAAAGAAGAATATACTAGAGAAAATGAAGCACTAAGATATGTACATAATGAATTCTTCTTTTTATTACACTTATTTCAAAAGAATCGGCTGGATCACCTCAAGTTTAGTCAATAGATGAATGTTGTGAAGGAAAAGTATCAAAAGTTCAGAGCACCTATGACCAAATTGTTAACTGGAAATATGTTTGTGATAATCCTCCTAACATCCTACCTATGTATACAACCAAGAGGAGGATCAAAGACTAGATGTTACTATGTTACTCAACACTAGGAATTTTTTTCTCCATAATATCAAAAACACCCAGGAAACAATTGAACACGCTTAAAAAAGAGTATGGAGAACATCAAATGACCTACTAAAACAATTTAGGATGGAAAACCTGGAAGATTTAGAAAAAATAGGACTGACTCATATGATAATAGAATATGTGGAGACCAAAAGGAACCTCAACATGAACGCCATTGAACCAATAGAAGAGGTTGGCAGGGAAGTGTTGGATACCAGGATAATAAATTCAAACCGACTAATCCTATTGAACAAACACTTTATGCAACATAAAAAATAATACCTAAAGATATAAGTAGTGACTTGTAAGTGTGATGGCGAAATTAAGCTTGAGAAAATGCAGCTAAATGAAATAGAGGCCATATTCGAAGATTTCAAATATTGGAAAGACTTCAGGGACAAAATGAAAATGCCAAAAACAACTTGATTGTTTGTAATATACTTCTTCATTTTGATTATGTTTGAATCATTGTAAAGTCCCAATCGAGAATGTGAAATGAAACATTTTAACTAGAATATAATAGGATGACAATTACTGAATATGAAAATCCACTCCTCATTTTATATAAAAGATATTGTTGCAACGAGTTAAGGACTTTTTCTCTTTGTAATGACAGATAGTACTCTTACTTCTAGATTAATAAAGAGAAAGATATATTCTAGGAATTTGTGGTTGTGATGAATGTATTCAAGACTTTTCCTAATGCATTTATTATTTATTTTAGTATTGCAAGTCTTATTTTATGGATTATTTCTACAATTTTCTTATATGCTCGGATTATCACAGTTTTATCCACTGAATGCAATTATAATATTATTAAAGGTAAATAACAACTAATTGTTAGTGTTTTGATAATATTATTTATATCATTTTCCATTTGAATGTATGAAACATTTCTAATTCAAAGGGTATTATATTTATTTAACTATATTCAATCTTATTTAGTTTTCTCTTGATCATGATATGATTAGTTTAGTATAGGATTTCATCTTAGAATAACTATAGGAAACATGATTTAGTTTAGTTCTATATTTTAATTCATCTGAGAACCTTTGATTCTCAGGTTCATGTTTATATAATAAAATTAGAGTGGTAACAAGGCCAACATACTGGTTGGAAACACCATCCCAAATGAGAGTGAGTCTTATTGGGACTTGCATCGAGTGTTCTCCCTTACCTACTTGATAGGACTTTTGGACCCATAAACACATCCCATGTCTATCATTATTTTGGTGCTACCCATTTCCTTCCTACTCCCATGCTTGGGGGAACCCTATGTGGGTCCCCCACTCCATTGCTTCCTTTCTCATTCCCCTTGGCTAAGGGAAACCTCCTCTTCCTCCTTCATGCATTTCCCTATTATTCAAAATGGTTAAGACAAAGAACCTCTTTATCCTCAAATTGTTTTGGTATCTTTAGATAAATTTGGTAAGACCAAATTTTTTTCTTATTTTCATTTCAAGTTGAAAAATGTCATGTAATAAATAAGACCTTTATGGGGTCATCTTGGGCCTCCTATGGTTAACACTACCTATCTCATACTTTAGTTGCACTCTTTTCTACCATCCTTCCTTCTTTGTTTCCCTCAATCGTTATGGCATGCTCACCTTTTGGTTTCCCCCATATCCTTATTCCCCTCCTAAATGATTAATACCTCCTTGGGTCATTGTTTTAAGTAGATCCCAACATGAGATAAATTTATCTGAGTATGATTAACCTTTGAGTTGTCCTTAGTAATATGTGGAGTATATTTGTCACATCCCATGGACTTCAACTATGATATTTCCTTCCTAGTTGTACTCTCATTTCTCCTACCATTGCCATATTTCTTTCTATAGTGTCATCCTAGCAGCGATTTGTATGCCTCACTCCTCATGCCTTTGCTAATATTTCCATAGTATCATGGACTCTCTTTATGGACCTTTGATAGGTACTCCATAGCATCATCACCTCTCTTTAACCTATTATATCAGTACTTTATCATTTCCCTAAGTGTTGGTGTCACTGTCATTACCTCTTTTGGCGAGAGATGCTAACCTTTGTGATGTAGGTTCCTAGTTTGTTAGCACTACATATTCCTATGTCCTTGGATCTTACCTATAGCTAGGTGTAGGTATCACTCTCTCACCCTTACTTCTTACTACTATATTCATTATCTTCATTCATACTTTATTACATGTTATAAGTTATTATTTCACTAACAAAGTAATTAGCACTTACATATTTCTAAATCTCATAATTTAGCTATTATATCATTTTCATGATAGTTAGATTTCTTGCTCATTATCCATAATCTCTTCAATTATATTTTATAATTTAATTGCTATAATTTATACATACTAGTTAAGCTTGCATGTTATCCTATCCTAGCATTCTTTCTTGTTGACCTCTTTTTCTCTTTTGTTTATTTATTTCCTAACATCATCCTAATCCAAGGGAACCCTTCTGGATCCTCCTTACACTAATGCTAAGGGCATTTGGGACTTCAAATATGTTGTGAGATATAAAGGCTCAGCCAATATAGGATTCCTATGTGACATTTGGGAATTGGATCACATTACAAGGGTCCTTAGAATACTCCCATACAGTTTATTACTTCTCCCATTTCTTTCAAATCGCTACTATTCCCATTGCATGGATAAATCCTGCATAGGGGGATAAAATGTAGTGTATGAAGTTCTCACTTGGGTACTCACATATTCCTACCTACCTGAAGGTTTCTTGTGTGGTCCACCCCTATGTCATAGTCATGTGTGACCTTCCCAATGATGTTATGACACCTCTCAACTAATACTCATATGTAATGGATTGCCTTTTTAGAATCCCTCTCACATTAGCCTAGATGTGGGACTCATTGGCATGTCTAACACTTAGGTGGTTCCTTAGGTCCTCCCTCATAGGGAAAATTTTAGGGGATAAATTTCAACTATGGGATAATTTTAAATGTTTTTTTACAAGAAAAGGATTCACCATTTACCATTTTTATTTAAATTATTCGCTCAAATCAAATAGGATAAAATTATTTTACTCTAGAAATCACCAAAATTATCTAGAAACTATAAAAAGTCCTTAGAAATTTGAATATTTTTTTAAAAATATCACCACTAATTTTATAGCTGGAATTTTAGGAATTAATGATATTCACCAAGGTTTATACACTATAACATAAATATGTGTCCTTAAAATTTCCCATGCTCCCTCCCCTTTGGCCTCTGGCCTTTGGTTATTGATTTGATTCACTTTGACCACTTGATGCACTACTAACTTCATGAGTCTAGAAATCACCAAAATTATCTAGAAACTATAAAAAAATCCTTAGAAATTTGAATATTTACAAAAAAAATATCACCACTAATTTTATAGCTGGAATTTTAGGAATTAATGATATTCACCAAGGTTTCTACATTATAACATAAATATTCATCCTTAAAATTTCCTATGCTTCCCCCCCTTTGACCTCTAGCCTTTGCTTGTTGACTTGATTCACTTTGACCACTTGCTGCACTCCTAACTTCATGAGTCTAGTTGGGGGTTTAACCTTCAAGTTAGGTCCATGATCGCCTATGATTCCTTGATTTGGGCCCATAATTGCCTCAACCAATTTGTGAATTTATATTTATAGAGTCAATATGAGTTAAACTTCCAAAATCCTATTTGAAAACCCTAATTTTTAGGCACACACTCATATTAGTGACTAAACTCCTTCCGCCTCTCTCATCCCCTAGTGTTTTTTGCACCTATCATCTTGAAAACCTCTGCAAGGATTCCTTTGTCTAGCTTGAATCTAATTTTGTAGCTCTGAATGTATCATCCAAGGACGTATTCATTGGCTTAGTTACACTCGTACCTTAATGTAGGTTCCAGCACAACTTGGGAAATGGGGATATTATCCCCTTTGAGGGAACTAGGTATCTCTACTCTGCATATTTCATTGATTTACTTTTATAGTAGTCTGTGTGTGTGTATCATTCTTTTGGATATTAGGGAGAGTCTTCTCTTGTAGGAATTTGGATTTGAGTATGTAGGTCAATTCGATACATGGATCACTCTTCAATTACTATCATAATTCTTCGCTTCATCCCAGGAAGCTTCATCATCTACAACAGTGAATTCTAAGTGAGCTATTTTCCTTCTTCTCTTTCATTTCTAGCATTAGGGTTTCTAGCTCATTAAATGAATTTTGTTTTAATTAGCTCTAGTTAGTTGGATTTATTTACTCCTATAATTTTCTATTCAAGCATGATATAAATCCTAATTGAATTAATCTAATCACATATATCCCTAGATTACCATTAACAAGAAAAGGTCCTAGTGTCTTCC
>ML790911.1:133288-158913 GCA_009831015.1 Picea engelmannii | reverse complement strand
GATGGTCCCCATACATATGTATGCACAAGCTCTAACCTTTCATTCTTCTTTTCTTTTCCAGCTCCGAGAAATCTGTCTCTCTTTTGTTTTCCATAAACACAATGCTCACAGAAGTCCAAATCAATTTGTTTAAGATTTGGCAACAAATTTATTTTGTGAAGTATCTGCATACCCTTCTCACTCATGTGTCCCAACCTATGATTCCACAGTGTTGTATCCACTCTTGTAGAAGTTAAAGAGATAAAAGAGTCAATATTACCAGTACATAAATACAATGTACCTACCTTCTCTGCTTTTACTATCACCAATGATCCTTTGATGACCTTCCACGTCTTATCTATAAATATGGGTACAAAACCTTCACTTGCCAACTGCCCTGTTGAAATTATATTTTTCCTTAAATATGGAACATGTCTTACCTCTTTCAACAACCATTGGTTTCCATTGTGTTGCTTTATTTTTACCTTTCCCATTCCAACAATTTTGCATGGTGCATCATCACCCAAATGAACCTACCCAAAATAACCTTGAACATAATCTAGAAAATGTTTCCTATGGGGTGTGGCATGAAATGAAGCCCCTGAATCTACTACCCAAGACTCATAAATATTATCTATAGAAAGAATCAAAGCATCTTGTAACACATCACTTGTTACATTTGCTTCATGATTTCTCTCCTGTTGTTCATCTCTTTGTTTCTTTAGAGCTCTGCAATATTTCTTCAGATGTCCTTTCTTCCCACAATTCCAACACTCTATCTTTCCAAGTATGGATTTGGATCTACCCTTCCTATTATTCGTGTGGCTCCCTGAGCCCTTTCCTCTATCCTTTTGTCTTCCCATGTTCTCCATGTTCAACACATTACCTAATGTCTCACCTGTGCTTTTCCATCGCATTTCCTCACTAAGGATAACACCAACAACATCATCAAATTTTAAAGTATTTGAACCAGAGACAAAGTTACTTACAGCCATGACCAAGACATTCCAGGTTTCTAGCAATGAGCACAAGATTAGAAGAGCCCTAACCTCATAATCAAAGTCCACGTTTACAGAACTTAGTTGATTAGTAACCGTATTAAATTCATTTAAATGAACTGCAACAGACCCACCTTTTGACATCTTCATATTAAATAATCTCTTCATTAGAAATACCTTATTAGACACCGAGGGTTTTTCATACATTTCAGCCAACGCGTCCATCAGATCCTTCGTTGTCTTTTCTTTCTAAATATTGAAAGCCACCGATGCTGCCAAGATCAGCCGTATCCTTCCTAGAGACTTTCTATCAAGAATATCCCATTCTTCATCCCTCATGGCCATCGACTTCTTTGCTACTCCACCCAATGGTAGGAATAGATCCTTCTGATATAAATAATCTTCCATATGCATCTTCCATAACTGGTATTTTTAGCCGTTAAATTTCTCGACCCTAAACTTTCCATCTTCCGACATTGCTCCCACTCGAACCAGGAACCCTCTTTTCCTACGAGTTACCTTTCACTCTGATACTAGTTGTTATAAAAATAGGACCATGGAACAATAAAATAAAACAAATGCGGAAACAAAACACAGAAGATACACAATACAAGAGAGACACAGATTTACGTGGTTCTCCCAGTGTGGGCTATGTCCACCAGAGAAATTGTCAGGTCCTTCCTTTATTATTATCCAGCAAATGAAGGGATACAACCTACAACAAAACCCGTTGTAACTTCCTCTTCTTTCTCTCACAGTCTCCTCTCTCAGAATACAATACTCGCCATAATGCATAGTCGCAACACATTTCACTCATAATAGAGGGTTTCCTTATAGGGAAAAAAAACCTAACACAATTTCTACCGTTAGATCTTCGACATTATAATGAATGGTCTAGATTTACAATGAAATTACAATAAACATTTACACGACAATTTTTCCTTCCAGGGCTTCACCCTCGAACCCCCCATCTGGGGGGATAGGCCCCCCGGACCCCGCAGAGGGGGTACCCCCCCTCTGCACTCCCCCGCGTGGAAGGGTGTACATACTTATGGGGTGTAAAGTCTTCATGGGGTATAAACACGACTGAAAGAAAGGACCTCTGAACCATGAACATAATCAGGCTCCACAACCAACATATTGGCCTCTCCAAAAGGCTATCCTCTCAAAGAACCCATCAATGGGTTGTACTTAAATAATTTTTATGCCTGAGCATAGCCATTCTACACTAGGCTTTTTCTTTGTACACATTTGTAGAGTTTTTAGTCTTCTTTTTTCACCTCCACTCCTCATTTCTGATCTACCATATGTGTTGTTCACAGATGCATCCTCCATTGGCTTACCACATCAGTTACACTGATGATGCTAGCCACTGGAAACAGAATCTCGCTTCAACCACTTGGGCCCTCTATACCCCCTCACATGAACTGCTCCACTCCAACGACATATGTTTGGGCTCAGCCACCCAAAACCAAATAGAATACACTGTCGTCATTGGTATCCTCACTGAGTCCAGTCACTGCCACATTCATCACCTTAGCATTTTATTAGATTCCCAACTTGTCGTCCTACAACTCAACAATGTATATCGTGTCTATGATCCTTGCCTCTTTTGCAAATACCTGCAAGTTAGACTCTTATCTCGAAACTTTGATTCAATTACATTTACACATATTCCATGAAAATTCAATGAAATAGCAGATAATATGGCTAACCTAGTGTTAGATTGGAATTTATCACATCAAGACATCATTGCATGTACATAATCATCAAACCTCGGTCACATCATATAAATTAGACATCATAAACCATAAAAAACATCAACACATGTAGACATCACAAAGAGCCAAAAGATGTGTATCCTTATATATATCTCCTCCGAAGTGTCATAAATGTTTACAAAAGTACAAAATATACATTGCCTATAGGCCAGTGAGTCCCCTCATGCCTATAGGTACAAAATGGGTACCCCCTACCCTATACAAAATGGGTATCAACTACCTTGTACAAAATGGGCTCAAAATCCTATACATATACAAAACCTGGCACTCATGGTGCCCCCAGAGCCACCCCCCTGGTCCTCTATCAATGGGAGGTGCCCTACCAGCTGGGGGTCCTCCAAGTCCAGGGGTCATTCGACGAGTCATCACTGCCCTTACTACAGTTTCTCGGTGTATCAAGGTCCGCCACTCTGTTGGTACACCCACGCACTGCTCCAGGACCCTCTTGTCCTAGATTTGGGCCCACATGCCCTCTGACACACCTTGAAGAACCTCCTCGAACTGACAATGAATGTCCTCCATTCCCCCTCCAACATCTACCCATGTCTCATACGATGGTCCAACACCCGCATCATCAAATATGCACCTCCAAAACTCCCTCGTCTCACATGTTGGCTCGGCACTAGCATCATCTCTCTTGTGCCACTCTCCTACCCGCGACTCTTCTCGCGGCAGTCCCACTAGACCCTGGTGAGTCGAATCCTCGATAACCTCTACCTCATGGACTTGGGGCCCCACATCTGCAAACACAAAAACCAAAGCTAGAGTCAACATCCATATATACATAATCATATGCTACACTATCAAAATAATAAAGCATAAATACAGAAACATACCTCTCTGGTCCCAAACCTCCCCAGAAGGCAGTACCATGTCTGGGTCATGCTGGTAGTCCTTCCCACTATATGGATACCAGAGTATCACCTATGGAATATGATGCCACACACATGTGTTGGCCCTTGGTTATGGAAGCAAGAGAAGATCAAGGAAGAAAAGGAAGAATGTGAACTGCGCGGAAGACACAGTGACTGTTGTTGGGTCGAAGTGAACAAAAGAGAAGAAAACATGGAGTGAATCCCGAGAAAGAAATTTGTTGGATGAGGAGATAGGGGATGAAAGTTAAGAAAGAGATAAGGATTGTGGACAACTCAGAAAGAGGGAAAATCCACGGTTGTATTCTTTGGAGCACCACGTGAGAAGGAAGGAAAGGCAGGATAGCAAAGCCCTGAAAATACGGGTCAAGTTGACCTAGGGTTTTGGACACCTAGGTTTTGGCCTAAGGATGTTGGTGAGATACTGTAATGTATAAATAGAGGTCCAAAGGACTTGGGTCGGGTTGGAATGATATTTTTGTTGATATAGTTTTATTGTTGATGTGAGTGAGTATTGTATCGAGAGAGAGAAGTGCTAAGAGTGAGAGCCTTATGGTATTATAATATCTTCAGCTGGGTGAGAATATCAACCCTGCAGCTGGGTGCATAGGGAGGGGAGAGGAAGAGAGGATAAGAAAGAATATCTTCTAGCTAAGAGCACATACAAAAATGGTATGCTTTACCTTAATATATTATAGCATAGTTCTGTGGACATAGCCCCAGAGAGAGGGTGAACCACGTACATATTGTGTTGTGTGTGATTGATATTTTATCTTTGTCATTGATATACTGTGTGATTGTATCACTGTTTTAGATCTGATAAGTAGATGTGAAGAATATATCTAAGATGATAAGTGATATATGAATGTCGTGTTGTTTCTGTGTTATATCCACTTGATATTCCCCTTGGTTGTAGACATCCCTATCCTGCAACCCCCTCATAACTGCTTCAGGTGAGACTGCATCTGATTTGTAGGCGTTTCCAAAAGGTCCAGTAGTTAGGGCTTATTGGTGTGCTCTTGGAGTTGAACCCTAGGTATTCCCTTGTCAACAAATGGTTATGTTGTTAGGACATGAATCTTCTTGAGGGAATGTCAAGGTGGTTTCCATCGAAGACAGAGATTCAAAAGTGGATAGAAGATCAATAAAAGGACTTCGCTGAAGCCCAGAACAAGAACCCTAATCTTAGCTCAGAAGATTGGCTGGAGAAATATATCTTTACTGATATACACAAAATTGTCTTTGGAGGAATCCATCAAGAGCTATATGAGTGTCTAGCTAGATTAGAAAATACCTAGTTTGAGATCCAATCTAGACCTCTTGTGGTTTGGACGTCGGAGTTGATCAAGAAGGTCAAAAGAGTTGATAACATCGTATCACAAGCGTTAGATAATTGGTTTGATATCACCATTGGAGGGTACATCACAGAGTTTGTTGTTGACAAAGTAGAGTCATACAACCAAGCTGAGAGATACTTCTTCAAGTGACCCAGAGGGAAATTTTTTCATTTTTTGAAGCAGAGAATCAAGATGGTATTGCATGAGAAGAAAATCTTGAAGATACAATAGATTGGTTGGATCAAGAAAGGCTAATGTTCAAGAATTCAGACAGTGATAGTGACACAGAAGCTAGACATACGCGCAGTGGGAGAGTGTTCCGAGAAGTTCACCTTGCAAACTTGTTTAATAAAAACTATGGGGAGGAGGGTTTCTACATTGGAGAAGAGGCACAATTGATAGATGAAGAACATTTAGAAATCCTAGGGTAGAGGAAGGAGAAGCTGAAGAGCTTCGTCGAAGAGAACCTGAAACCTCAGAAACTACGCAGACCATCGAAGTAAGTATCGTTACCCCTCCTATTGATTCAATAGTATTAAGAAACCAGAGTAATCCCAGTCACCAGAACATCCAGAGAACTGTCAATAGTAGTCCACCACATATTCAGTCAGGAACCGTAGCAAGATCTATGGCAGATGAGATGAGGCTTCCTATCTTTAGGGGAGATAGATCTGAAGACCTTGACCAACATTGGTTCCTATGTGAATCCATATAGAATATTAAAAATTTCACCGACGAAGCTGTCAAAAGAACCCAGTTTAGTACCACTCTAAGGGATCGTGCACTGAGATGGTACATGAATCTTTTCCAAGGACTTGTATAGCCTAAATCACTGGATCAGATTAGAATGTGTTGATTGCAGAGTTCAAGAAACCCAAATCAGACTCACAATGTATCACAGAGATAAAAGAGATAAAGCAAAATGCGGATGAACCTATTTGGGATTTCGACCAGAGATTCAAGACCTTAACAGGCCGATTGACCTTTCAAATCCCTCACGAGAAGAACACAGAATGGTTCATTGTTTCCCTTCTACCACACATCATATTTCCCTTGATGCAACAGAATATTTCTTCATAGGTTAAGGCGTCGAAGATCGCCATGAATTTAGAATCATCCCCTATGGGAGAATCCAACTCTGGTATGAGCCATATCTTGAGTCAACTAACTAGTTTGTCTCTGTAGGTCAAATATATGAGGAAAGACAAGTGAAAATATAAAATAGAAGACATATGGTGTGTTAGGTGTAGATCAGAAGGCCATGACAAGGAACACTGCCGTCTATTCAATGAATACTTGGCTTCTAGAGCTCTGAGCCCTTTGAAGCAAGTCACCTTACCTTGGTTCGAGGTATGCAGAAACAGACATCACCCTGGTGAGTGATACTACATGCAAAATTATGTTCAGACACCTACAAATTTTTATTGTACATTATGTAAGTCTATAGGACATTATGATAGGGATTGAAGGGCTTATTATCTCATTCATGAAAGGTAGAGAGAAATATATAATATTCAAGGAGAAGTACAACAAGAAGGAAACACTATGAAGTATAAATCTCCTGGGATAGGAAACTTCAGTCCTCACGGTGGATTCAGAGGAAGAGGAGGAGGAGGAGGAATGGGTCGAGGCCAAGGATAGATCATCTGTTATAACTGCACACAACCAGGACACCTTGCAATGGATTGTCAGAACCCTTGTACCACTTGCAACTACTACAGCTCATTTGACCATGTTATAAAACATTGTCCTGTGTTGCTAGCTAAGCTTCAAGAAAGACGAGGACCTCAACAGAACTCACAAGTGAAACTGATATATGTTGAGCCTCGCAGAGAATGTCCTGGAGTCATTGTTATAACAAAAGGAGGTGTTGTCACAGAAGATGACAGAATAACCTAAGGGAAGATTACAAAACACTCAGGAATCAGGAAGGCTACAGAGAAGACACAAATATTCGATGCAAAGAAAGAAAGACAAATGTTTGAGGAAGAAAGGAACGAATTCAGAGGAGACCAAGTTTCTTCATCAAAGACAATACCATAAGTGAGAGAATATGGAATGCCTCTGGAATTTGATCAGTCTGCTTCACCAAAAGAAGGAAAAGAGGTAAGCAATCTCATGGAATTTTTGTATACTTGTATTAAGTTGGTTCAAGATGAAAGTGTTGTACAAGAATTACAAAATTTAATCAGACAATATGAGCTAGGAAAGATAAACCCCTTACTAACTAGGGCAGTACACCAAATCAGTAAGAAAAGAAGGACAAATAAGGAATTACATTTGAATGCCTAAATATGAGAGTATGAGATAGACTATGTAGTCCTCGACTTAGGGTCAGAAGTCAATGTCATGAAAAAGAAAATCTGGGCACTGATGGGAAAACCGAAGATGATTTATTCCCCTATTAGGCTTAGGATGGCTAATCAGCAAGCTATAATACCTTTTGGAAAATTAGAACATGTCCCTGTGGACATTGATGGAGTAAGAACATTTGTGGATTTTGAGGTAGTTGAAATAGTTGATGACGACTTCCCTTTCCCTGCGCTGTTAGGAATTGATTGGGCCTTCAATAACTCTACTATTGTTGACTTAAAGAAGAGACATATGACTTTTGAAAAAGATTGCCTTAGGGTCATTTCACCCTTAGATCCAGATGAAGGTCAGTGATACATAGAGCCTATCAGAGAAGAAGACCACACATATGCACTGGAAAACATCTACAAGCTAATAGCTAGACAACATAATTGCATTAATCCTACAGCCGATGGAAACTTAAGCTAGCGAAGTGAGAGCGCATGTTCATCAGACTTAGAAGAAGAACTGGAGAATTGGTAGAATAAGATTTATGAAGTATCTACACAAAGATGTGCTAGATTCATTAGAGAATTTCCATGGATCGACACAACAATAAGTAACTTACCCACATTTGATGGTCTGAACCCTTTAGAAACCTTCTTGTTGGAATTTGAAGAAAGTGTACCAATACAATAGAGATTATTGGCAATGGATGAGGCCTTGAAAGCCACACCAACAAGATGGTGGGGGGCACACAAAAGTAACATTACAAATTGGATACAATGTTGTACCCTGATGACAACAAGGCTCTCAACACAAGTAGAAGGATGTGAAGTGCGCTACATAGATTGAAGCTATGTAAAGGACCATGTGCGAAGTTGTGAGGAAGCTTGGAGAAACATACCTCAAGAGCAGTGGGTACACAAATGCATCTACACGCTGGACATGCCACCTATCAACTCGTACCTCCAAGCAGAGGTGCATCTCATCACTACAGATTGGAAAGCTATGACTCAGAATTTTGTAACTACCTTCTTATTTGAAATTCAATATCCTTCAGTAGATCAAGCATTACAGATTGTGAGACATAAAGTATTCGAGGATGCATCTAGCCTTCCTTTGGAACAAGAAGAGGATGAATGGACTGCACCTCTCCAAAAATTGAAAAGCTGTTACAACATCAATACTGATGAAGACGATGATCTGAGGAAGGTGAAAATTGCAGATATAGAGGGCCTAAGAGATGTGGAAGGACCAGGAGTTGAGATACCATTCATTGGACAACCAATAAATATTAAGAAAGGCAATATTGGAACAAATAAGACACCAAAGTTTGCGAATGTTAGAGATTACTAGGATGCTGCCACCATTGACAAAATTACAGAGTTACTACAAGAATATCAGGACTTGTTTCCAGCCAAGTTCATTGATATGAAGGGAATTAAAGGACCTATGGGAGAGATGAGGATTCCTTTAAAGCTAGATGGAAGACCATTTAAATAGAGACCTTACAGACTGAACCCTAAATACAAGGAAAAAGTGAAGATTGATCATGACATAATGCTAGAAGCAGGGATTATAGAGCCTGTCGAAGAGTCAGAGTGGATAAGCCCTATCGTGGTACAAGACAAGAAGGAAAGAGATATCAGGATATTCATAGATCTCATGAAGATGAATGATGCTTGTTTGCATGACCCCTTCCCTACACCATTCACCGATGAAGTGTTAGATAATGTGGGAGGCCAGGAAGTATATACTTTTACAGATGGATTTTCAGGATACCATCAGATCCAGATTGCCAAGGAAGATCGCCATAAGACCACGTTTGCAACTGAATGGGGATACTACCAATATACAGTGATGCCATTTAGATTGAAGAATGCCCCAACCATCTTTTCCAGGGTGGTGGTTGAAGCATTCAAGGAATTTTTGCATAAATGTTTGGAAGCATACTTTGATGATTAGACTATTTTTAGTTTATTGAAGAATCATATTGAATGTTTAAGGCTAATGTTGGATAAATGCAGGCAATGTCAAATTTCTTTGAAGATAAAGAAATGTATTTTCTTTTCACCATTTGGAGTGTTGTTAGGTCATATTGTATGCAAGCAAGGATTGTTGGTTGATCCATCCAAAATTTCCATTATAGTTGATCTACCCCCTCCTACTTCAGTTAAATAGTTGCGCACTGCATTGGGACACACAGGATATTACAGAGAGTTCATTAAGGGATATGCTCATATTAAAACACCCATGTAGAAGTTGTTGAAGAAGGATTGTCAGTTTAGTTGGATAGATGAATGTGATCCGATCTTCGACACACTGAAACAGAAAATGGTTAATTCGCCCATTCTGGTTTTCCTAGATTGGACCAAGGAGTTTCATGTGCATGTCGATGTGTCTTCCATTTCTTTAGGAGTTGTGTTAGCACAACCAGGAACATGAGATATTGACCACCCGTTATCTTTTTCTAGCAGGAAGTTGTCAACTGCTAAGATCAACTACACCACCATCGAGCGAGAAGGGTTAGCCATGGTGTACACATTATAGAAATTTCGCCACTACTTGTTGGGCAGGAATTTTAAAATGTTTACTAATCACTCCGCGCTGAAATACCTAGTCAACAAGACAGTTTTGGGGGCAAGGATATGCAGTTGGCTTCTGTTGTTTTAAGAATATGATTTTGAGATCACAGTAAAGCCAGGAAGAATGAACAAAGGTCCTGATCACTTGTCGAGGTTGGAACATGGAGAAGAGCCGACCATTTTGGAGGATACACTACCAGATTCACAACTATTGGCCATTAGAAATATCGATGACCACTTCAAAGAGATATTCCATTTCCTATCAACAGGAATGGCACCTAGTGAGTACACAATTCCTCAGAAGAAACAACTAGTAGAGAACGCTACAGATTTCTCACTTATAGCCGGACATATATATAAGATGGGACCTAATGAGATATTGAGAAGGTGTGTTATGGAGGCAGAATGACCACTGAACCCTGAAGAAGTTCATGAAGGCATTGCAGGAGGACATTATGCAGAAAAATGAACTACGTAGAAGGTTCTGAGAGCTGGCCTTTGGTGGCCTACCTTACACATATTCTAAATACTATTCCAGAGCCTGCGATGTATGCCAAAGAGTTGGGAAACCGTCCAGAATAGATGAAATTCCATTAGAACCGCAGCTGACCCTACAAGAATTCGAGAAATGAGCCATTGACTTTGTTGGACCTATAAACCCACCAGGAAAGCGCACAGGAGAAAGGTACATAATTACAGCTACAAAGTACTTAACCAGATGGGCCGAAGCAAGAGCAGTTAAGGACTGTAGTGCAGCTACAACTATGTGCTTCATATTTGATGACATCATAACTAGATTTGGATGCCCAAAGATCCTTATGAGTGATCAAGGAACACATTTCATCAATAAGACAGTTGAAGCCTTGACTGAAGAATTTGCAGTCCACCATCAGAAGAGCACACCTTACCATACACAAGAAAATGGGATAGTTGAAGCATTCAACAAGATCTTGGAGACAACGCTCATGAAGATTTGTAGTGTGAATAGGGATGATTGGGATTTAAGAGTACCAACAATATTATGGGCATGTAGAACCACTTGAAATAAAATAACAATGCAGACCCCCTTCAAGTTGGTATATGGTCTTGAAGCTATTGTTCCAATGGAATATCTGGTACCAAGCCTAATAATTGTTTCCTTTACAGATATGGATGACTCTGGAGTTGTTCAAGAGAGGATTGCACAGTTGGTTGAATTGGAAGAAGACAAATTCATTGCAAGATTCCATCAACATGTACAAAAGGAAAGAGAGAAGTCCTACCATGACAGGAACATCATGAAGAAGGCATTTAAACAAGGTGATCTAGTACTGCTATATGAAAACAAGTTCATAAAACATCCCGAGAAGTTCATAACACATTGGCTAGGTCGATACAATATCACTTATGTTACAAAGGGAGAAGTTGTGCAACTGAAAATGTTGAATGGAGAATGGAAGGAAGGGTTGGTGGATGAGAGTCGACTGAATTTTTATTATGACAACCAGTTGTCTTGCAGCTTGCAGTAAAGGAAGGAGGAAAAGGGTCCAGGTACTAGGTGTAGTTGAAACTGGGTACCAGACACAGAAAATATAGTCTGCACAAAGGAAAAAGAGGAGGCATCGAATAGAAAGCAGAGGCTGCACTACACAGTCTGCAGTCAAAGTAAAACAGAGGGATCATATCTGAAGTGCCTCAAGACGAGTCACAGGTGAGTGTTGGGGCCCTGTTGGCCCTTGGTTATGGAATAAAGAGAATATCAAGGAAGAAAATGGATAATGCGAACAGCGCAAAAGACAGTGATCGTTGTTGGGTCGAACTGAGAAAAAGAGCAGAAAAGATGGAGCGAAGCCCGAGAAAGAAAGTCGTTGGATGAGGATATCGGGGATGACAGATAAGAAAGAGAGAAGGATTGTGGACAACTCATAAAGTGGGAAAATCCATCGTTGGATTCTTTGGAGTGCCACATGATAAGGAAGGAAAGACAGGTTCGTGAAGCCCTGAAAATATGGGTCAGTTTGACCTAGGGTTTTGGTATCTAGGGTTTTGGACACCTAGGTTTTGGCCTAAGGATGTCGATGAGCTATTGTAATGTATAAATAAAGGTCTAAAGGACCTGGTTTGGGTTGGTAAGATATTGATGTTGATCTAGTTGTATTTTTGATGTGAGTGAGTATTGTATCGAGAGAGAGAAGTTCTATGAGTGAGATCCTTCTGGTATTGTAAGATCTTCAGCTAGGTTCAAAGATCAACCCTGCAGCTGGGTGTGTAGGGAGGGGAGAGGAAGAGAGGAGAAGAAGGAAGATCTACTAGCTAAGAGTGTAGACAATAAATGTATGCTTTACCTTAATATACTATAGCACATTTTTTTGGACGTAGCCTTAGAGAGAGGGTGAACCAAGTACATCTTATGTTGTGTGTGATTGGTATTTTATCTCTGTCATTGATATACTGTGATTGTTTTACTGTTTTAGATATGATAAGTAGATGTGCAAAATAGAAATAAGCTGATAAGTAATATATGAATGTTGTGTTGTTCCTGTGTTAGATCCATTTGATATTCCCCTTGGTTGTAGACATCCATGTCCTGCAACCCTCTCATAACTACTTCAGGTGAGACTGCATCTTCTTTGTAGGTGTTGCCAAAAGGGCCAGTAGTTAGGGCTTGTTGGTGTTCTCTTGGATCTGAACACTGGGTCTTCCCTTGTGCCAACAATGTGCCATAGTTGTAAAGTAGTGTTCATCCTATCCCCCCCCATGATGTGCCAAAATCTAGGCCCACCACATCATTCACAGCTCCTGTGGCCTTGCAGGTGCCAAAACAATCCTTGGGCGCGACATGGGCACCCTCTTTAGAAACCACACCACCAGGATGGAACCAAATGCAAAATCACCAGATTCGATGGTTTGACACTGGTGAATCTTCCCCATCATCCTGGAGTGAAACATTATCCCCCAGGAAAAAAATTCCCCATCTAGGACCCTCTCTACAACCCTCAGCTGACCTCCTGTGATCTACTGAGTAGCCAAGGATCCATAAATCCTCACAACCATGGTCGCGATGCACTGAGGCAAGAGCTCATGCATCACCTCAAAACAGAAAACTGAACCTGACATCGGGTTCAGCCCCAAACAATAGCGTCGTGCCATATCCATCAATCTCACATCCCCCGGTAGCTGGGGGTCAGCAGGCAAGGCCATTCCCTGGAAGGGGAGTCCCATCAAAAAGTATACATCCTCAACAACTGAGAGTGTCAAATGTTGTCCCCTCAAAATGAAGCATTGCAGAACAACACTCCACATGGATATCAATTACTGAATAAGGAACTCTTGTGACCATATCAAAGGGCACTCGAAGAACTTGAGCAACCCACAGGCTACCAAGTGTCTCTGAACGCCTGGCTACTCTCTCACTGCCTCTTGAAGGTGCTCCAAGTCTCTCTCCCTCTAGTGGACTGGCATAATGACTCTCCTATCACATGCTAATCACCTGCATCCACAAAACAACACTTGGTCAACCCTCATTATTGACGCAAACCCCCAACCCTTGGGTCAAGGTCCGCTACAAGATCGTTCTAATTCCTACCCTTGAGTCAGATTGACTCTTCGATTCCTCTTCGGGGAATCCCACACACATAAAATGGTGCTCCTCCACAGGTCCTTGTGAATTGAGCTCATGCGATCAAACACAAAGCATCAATTCCAATTCCCCTCTAACCAAACAATGTGGTCGTATTTCTCCTTGATTTTGGAACTTCGGAGATCACGACTTCGCGACTTCTCCTTACTAGTCTCTCAACTCTTCAGCTTCTGAAACTTGAACTTCCGATGCGCTGAAATGGTTGTCGCGTCCTCTCCCATGACAGTATCACGTTTCACAATTTTGGGAATCTTGGAAATGAAATCCCGAATTCTTATCCTCTAAAATGTCGAAATGTCGAGTTCCGACACACTTCACCAATAGCTGGCCCCACACAAATCCTTTCGCCCCTTCGGGACTTCACACTTCGTTATTTTGCAAGTATCTCTACAAGGCTTTTGGGTCTTCAACTCATGAAATCTTAAAATGGTCAACAAAGGTTTGAACTTTATGTTGACAAGTACGCCACCTATCCACTCTCTAATGTCTACAATCTTTGACACGGATTCTTCTGCCCCTTCAACTCTCGAATTCCGAAATGAGAGTTCACGAGAGATCTAACAACCCCATCTCTCCTGAGATTTACACTTTAGAAAACACTCATCATAACTCTACTTGCTCCTCTACAATATCTTACGGCTCTCAGGACTTCGCGAATTCTCCACGGGGAATTTTGACCGTCCGTTTCCTCCTTGACAACTCCCACAATTTGAACAAGCTATTCCTTCACTGGAACTTATCTGCCTGTAAAGTAACTTTGTAGTGTCTCCCTTTGAATGCTTCAAGGTACTAACCCTCTTGATATTTCTCCACAAATCGAGTCTTCAAGAAGACTCCTGCATGCACTCCTTGCAACAACCCTTCAAATACTTTCAAGTATTGAATTCTTCGACTCTATGCACTCTCTTTGCAACAGTAGTCCTTCAATTATTCCCTTGGTTGATAAGTTCTAAAATTACAACCAGCTTGCGCACACCTTTCATGGTTGTTGTGCTCAACCTGCACTTCTGCGGGAATGAGAATAACGTTATCTCTCCTGAGCTTTCAGAGATGAAACTCTGAACCCTTGTCAATGCACTCCTTGTAGACGACTTCACTGCACTCCTTGCAGAAATTCTTGCTCAGATAGAGAAACAATTGAAACTCATTCCTTACCCTTCCTCTCTCAGATTTCAGATATTTAACAAGAAATCATACATACACAGTGTAACAAAAAATGCATAACAGAAAGAGTAAAATAGCTATGATCATAGCATTCAACATGCATACATAGAGAATATCACAATGCCATAAGTCTGAATCAAAGTTTCATAAATTAATTTCAGCACTTCTATACATGGGTTCTTCTACACAGCTCTCTGCTTCCTCCTCTCTATGCTCTATGCTCTATTGACAATGTTAATGTTACAAATGATACAAGATGAGGGTGTCTATAGTTGGTTTTCCCTCCACTCCTAAAACTGTCTAATCTAGAATTCAAAGCTACTTACTTACATTTACTACACATAAATGCCTCTACCTACTACAGACGAGAGAAAATGGCTCATGATCTGTTTACAATCTACAAGCATGTCTCCTCTTAATTATTTCATTTAATATCCGCACATTTGTTCCAAAACATCTCAAAACACTTTTGCAACGTGATGAAATGTGTTGGCGCTTGTCCCAACTGTCTTCCATCTCCGCACGTGCTTGTTGTTGGCGATTCTCCTGCATCATACTCCCTCGCTTGAAAATTTTCATGGGCTCCTGTCCATAATCTCTCACACGGTCTATCCATGCTTCTGGATTTTGGCTTCAGTTTCCCAACTGGCATATTCAAATGGATGCTCCTTCCACTTGACCAAGCATTCAAAATATTCCTTTCTCCTGGTCTTCTTACTGACTCTCCTGTCCAGTATACTTTCCATGTGTGGTTTCTCTACAACTGGCATCTTTTTGGCCCAATGAACCTCTGGTTGTTCACTGTCTGCTCCTGCCTCTTTAGATTTGTAAGGGTACAAATATGAGACATTGAATATTGGTGAAATTTCGATCCCCTCGGGTAATTCAATCTCATAAGCATTTTCCCCAAATTTCTTTATGATCCGGCACAGTCCAATTTTCTTCATTTTCAATTTATTATATGTCCCCCTTGGGAACCTTTCCTTCTTCAAGTGTGTAAGAGTCAAATCACCAAATTTGAACTGAATTTGTCGCTTGTGTTGATCTGCTCTGCACTTATACTCCTGGCTCGAATTTTGCAATCGCTCCTTCACCTAGCTGTGAAGTTCCCTCATTACCTAGGAAAAACCTTCTGCACTGGCACTCTTAGTCACAGTCTACTCTGAATCTCTCAATTCTGAAACTCCTCTTGGCTGCACCCCATAAACAATTTGGAATGGACTCTGCCCTGTGCTCCTATTGATTGAATCATTATAAGCAAATTCTACCTGTGGTAGAATATTGTCCCACTGACTATGGTGTTCTGTCACCAAACTCCTCAGCAAGTCTCCCAAACTTTTGTTCACAACTTCTATCTGTCCATTCGTCTAAGGATGATAAGCTGAACTGAACGACAAGTTTGGTCCCAGCTTTTTCCACAAGGTTATCCAGAAGTGTCCCACGAACTTGGTGTCTCGATCCGAAACTATGCTTCTTGGTAAGCCGTGAAGTCTAACAACTTCTTTGAAAAACAGATTTGCAATGTGAGTTGCGTCAATGGTTTTCTGACATGGTATAAAATGTGCCATTTTAGAAAATCTATCCACTACTACAAAGATTGAATCGAACCCTCTTTGTGTTCTTGGCAGCCCCAATATGAATTCCATGCTTACTACATCCCATGGCCTCTCTGGTATGGGTAATGGTTGATATAAGCCTACGTTTTGCCTCTTTCCTTTTGAATGCTGGCAAATCCTGCATCTGTCCACACATCTTTTGACATCTGCTCTCATTCCTGGCCAAAAATATGAGCCTTTCAACTTCGAGAAGGTCTTATCATGACTAAAATGTTTGGCCAATCCTCCACTATGTTTCTCCTTCAATAGATTCTCCCTCATGGAGCATTTTGGAATACAAAGTTGATTACCTTTAAACAATAATCCTTCTTGGATCATGTATTCTATCCATTGACTTCTGTCACTGAGAATTGGATTCTCAGCTGCTTCATACGCCTCCTTAAAATCTGGATCATCTATGTACATGTTCCTAAGATCATCAAAACCCAACGTTTTGACTCTGAACTCCTGCATAAGCAAAGTTTTCCTTCTCAAAGAATCAACAACTTTGTTAGCAGTTCCTGAAATATGTTTAATTACGAAAGTAAAATTCTACATGTATACAACCCATTTTGCATGCTTTTGGTTCAATTTATCCTGCTGAGTTACAAATTGTAAGGCATGAATATCACTATACAAAATGAACTCTTTAGGAACCATGTAGTGCCTCCACTTCTTCAGTGCTTGTAAGATTGCATAAAATTCCTTGTCATACGTGGAGTACTTCATTTTGGCTTCAATCAGCTTCTCACTGAAGTATGCTATCGGCTTGTCTTCTTGACTCAAGACTGCCCCTATTGCAAAACCACTTGCATCACATTTTACCTGAAATGTATTCTTGAAATCAAGCAACACCAGAATTGGTTGTTCTATACTTTTCTTCTCCAACAAATTGAAGCTTTTCTCTACTTCCTCTATCCAGTGAAAAGATTTATGTCTTTTCTTCACTGTGTCCATCATTGGTGCACTAATTCCACTGAAATATCTGATGAATTTTCTGTAGAAACTAGCCAATCCATGAAAACTTTGAACTTCAAAGATACTCTTTGGCGATGGACAATTCTTAATCACCTCCACTTTATCTGGATCCATCCTCAACTTATCTGCAGAAATAACAAACCCCAAATAAATGAGCTTTGTCTTCATGAACAAGGATTTCTTCATATTTATCAGCAACTTCTCTTGCTGTAGCCTCTGCATCACTATAGCCAAATGTTTCAGATGCTCCGCCTCTATTTTACTGAAAACCAGTATGTCATCAAGATACACAATGACAAATTTTCCAATGAAATCCTTCAGGACTTCATTCATCAATCTCATGAAGGTACTTGGCGCATCCATTAAGCCAAATGGCATAACAAGCCACTCATACAACCCTTCATTTGTCTTGAATGTTGTCTTCCATTCATCTCCTTCTCTCATGCAAATTTGATGATAACCACTTTTCAAATCAATCTTTGAAAAAAACCTTGCTCCACTCAAGCAATCCATCAAATCATCCATCCTTGGTAATGGAAATCTACACCTGATGGTTATCTTGTTAATGGCTCTTGAGTCTGTACACATCCTCCAGCCTCCATATTTCTTTGGACTGAGCATAGTCGGAACAACACATGGACTCAATATTTCTCTAACCAACCCTTTGTCCATTAAATCTTGGACTTGTCTTTTGACCTCTTCATTCTCCTGCGGCGTCAATCTGTATGCTTCTTTATTTGGTAAACTAGCTCCAGGTATGAGATCAATGTGATGACTTATACTTCTGATAGGTGGCAATGAACGGGGTAATTCCTCCACTACTATGTCATCAAATTCCTCCAGTAACTTCTAGATTTCCTCTGGTAAATCATCCACTCTTGTGCTGGTCAAAACAATTCTAGGTTTCCTAACCATAATGAATTGTATATCTTCCTTCTTCTTAACCTCCTTAAGAAGTTCCTTCCCACTCATGAGAAGTACAGTGTTTCTTACCTCTGGTTTCACCTCTTTGTCCTTGATCAGTAACAACATGTGAGTTCTCCCATTCTTCTCTAGGGTATATGTGTTCCTTCTCCCATCATGAACCACATTCCTGTCATATTGCCATGGTCTACCCAGCAATAGATGACAAACATCCATGGGAATGACATCACACAATATCTTATCGTTATATCCCCGTATTTTAAATTCAACTAAACATTGTTTAGTGACATTTACCTGATGTCTTTTTTGTAGCCATGAAACTTTGTATGGACTTGGATGTTCAATAGTCTCCAGCTCCAGCTTTTCTACCATCTCTGTAGAAACAAGATTGTCTGTGATACCACTATCCACGATGACTTTTCATACCCTGTCCTTGGTCTTGCAAGCAGTCCGAAAAATATTTTTCATTTGCACTGGATTCTCCACCTCCTTTTCTGGTGTTAAGAGAACCTTCCTCATCACCAGTGATCTTCCACCTTCAGCATCTTCTGCCTCAACATTCTGCCTTTGTGCTTCGACAATGTGAGTTTCTCCTCCTTCTTTCTTCTTATCTGGACATTCATAAGACTTGTGTCCATTCCTTCTGCATGTGAAGCACTTTATTACTCCACCTCTACCTCTTCCTCTTCCTCTAGTGAGAGGAAACGTGTTATTATCAGCATACTGTCCTCCCTGTCGGCATGCTACCCTCTCTGTGAGATTCCCCCTCTCTCAGTTTGAGGTTGAGGTTTTTTCCACTCTTCCTTAGGTTTTTGATTCCTATCTTGGACAACTGCTTTGCCCCTGGGATGAATCCTGCCTCGACCTCTCTAACTTTTCTTTCGGCTCAGTTTCTCTTCAACTTTTAGAGCCATCTGATAAGCATCTTCCACCGTCTGAATGATCATCATGCTCATCTCATCCTGAATGTCGTATCTCAGACCATTCATGTACCTGACAACCTTCTCATCATCACCTTCGCGATGACCTACCCTGATGTTCAGCTTGTAGAAATATTTAGTGTACTCCTTCACTGACATCAACTTCTGTCTCAAATTTTGCATTCTTCGAAACAGATTGATTTGGTAATCCTTGGGTATGAATTTTTCTTTAATCTTCACGATCATTCTATCCCAACTCTTGATTTTCTGCTTTCCCTTGCAGAATCTATCAGCTTGTAGTTCATCCCACCATAATGTTGCATGTCCTTTAAGTCTTGTGACAACATGTTTGACCTTTTTGTCTTCCTCGACATCCTCATAGTCAAAATATGTGTCCAGAGCTCTAATCCAGTCTAGAAGCTCTTCAACATCCAGGTTTCCCTCATATACTGGAATGTCCATTTTTTCCCTGGCACCCATTCTTGCAACAACCCTAATCAGACGTTCATTTGTTGCATCCTTTGCTACAACTTCTTCC
Source organism: Picea engelmannii (assembly GCA_009831015.1). Lineage (NCBI taxonomy): Eukaryota > Viridiplantae > Streptophyta > Pinopsida > Pinales > Pinaceae > Picea > Picea engelmannii. The sequence goes on along the minus strand of ML790911.1, from coordinate 139,328 downwards.
CTTTCATGTCTAGCTTTGTCTTCACTTTCAGATTCACTGACATCTCCAACACCGACTGTGTGCCTCTATGTTGTCTCCATGTCCTCGAGTCTGGTGCATAGGTCACGCATCTCTCTTTCTATGGTTGTATCAGGCACTTGCCTACCCCTTCTTCTTGGCATTTCCCTTTCCTCTAGTGGATCGAGTGTTTGTCTATCCCTTCTTCTTGGTGGCATGGTAAATCTTTATTTTCCCTGCTACAGAAAGAAAAGAAATATTTCTGAACTCTGATACCAGAAATGATGCAAACCCCCAACCCTCGGGTTGAGGTCCGCTACAGGATCGTTCTAATTCCTGCCCTTGAGCTGGATTGACTCTTTGATTCCTCTTCGGGGAATCCCACACACATAAAATGGTGCTCCTCCATAGGTCCTTGTGAATTGAGCTCACGTGATCAAACATGAAGCATCAATTCCAATTCCCCTCTGACCAAACAATGTGGTCGTATTTCTCCTTGATTTCGGAACTTCGGAGTTCAAGACTTTGTGACTTCTCCTTCCGAGTCTCTCAACTCTTCTCCTTCCAAAACCAAAACTTCCGATGTGCCGAAATACTTGTCGCGTCCTCTCCCATGATAGTATCACATTTCACAATTTCCGGAATCTCGAAAATGAAATCCTGAATTCTTATCCTCCAAAATGTCGAAATGTCGAGCTCTGACACACTTCACCAATATCTGGCCCCACACAAATCCTTTTTCCCCTTCGGGACTTCACATTTCACGATTTCACGAGTCTCGCTACAAGGCTTTTGGGTCTTCAACTCATGAAACCCCAAAATGGTCAACAAAGGTCTGACCTCCATGTTGACAAGTACGCCACCTGTCCACTCTCCACTGTCTACAATCTTTGACACAGATTCTTCTTCCCCTTCAACTCTCGAATTTCAAAATGAGATTTCATGAGAGATATAACGGCCCCATCTCTCCTGAGCTTTACACTTTAGAAAACACTTTTCGTAACTCTCCTTGCTCCTCTGCAAGATCTGACGAATCTCGGGACTTCGCTAATTCTCCACGGGGAATTTCGTCCGTCTGTTTCCTCCTTGACAACTCCCACAATTTGAACAAGCTATTCCTTCATTGGAACTTATCTCCCTGCAAAGTAACTCTGCAGTGTCTCCGTTTGAATGCTTCAAGGTACTAACCCTCCTGAGATTTCTCCACAACTCGAGTCTTCAAGAATAATCTTGCATGCACTCCTTGCGGCAACCCTTCAAATACTTTCAAGTATTGAATTCTTCGACTCTACGCACTCTCTTTGCAATAGTAGTCCTTCAATTCTTCCATTGGTTAATAAGTTCTAAACTTACAAATAACTTTTGCACACCTTGCACGGCTGTTGTACTCAACCTGCACTTCTGCGGGAATAAGAATAACGTTATCTCTCCTGACATTTTAGAGATGAAACTCTGAACCCTTGTCAACACACTCCTTGCGGATGACTTCACTGCACTCCTTGCAGGAATTCTTACTCAGATAGAGAAATAATTGAAACTCATTCCTTACCCTTCCTCTCTTAGATTTCATATATTTAACAAGAAAGCATACATACACAACATAACAACAAATGCATAACAAAAAGAGTAAAATAGCTATGAGCATAGCATTCAACACACATACATAGAGAATATCACAACACCATAAGTCTGAATCAAAGTTTCATATATTAATTTCAGAACTTATGTACATGGGTTCTTCTACACAGCTCTCTGCTTCCTCCTCTCTATGCTCTATGCTCTATTGACAATGTTAATGTTACAAATGATACAAGATGAGGGTGTCTATAGTCATTTTTCCCTCCGCTCCTAAAACTGTCTAATCTGGAATTCAAATCTACTTACTTACATTTACTATACATAAATTCCTCTACCTACTACAGATGAGAGCAAATCGCTCATGATCTGTTTACAATCTACAAGCGCATCTCCACTTAATTATTTCATTTAATGTCCACACATTTGTTCCAAAACATCTCAAAACACTTTTGCAACATGCTGAAATGTTCTGGCTCTTGTCCCAACTGTCTTCCGTCTCCGCGCGTGCTTTTTGTTGGCGATGCTCCTGCATCAATTATTCACTAAAAACATCAAAAAATTTCAAAATTTCAACCACCCTTAGCTTCGCCTCCAATGCACGGATTTCACCCCCATAGGTGCGCACATATGCACGCCTGTTCTTCGCACAGATGCATATTAATGTGCATATTTTGAAGAAACATCTGTGCATCAATGCGCAACTGTCAAGCCAATAGGTGCACACACATGCACACTTGTTCTCTACACAACTATGCACTGATGCGCAACAGTCTAAGAAACAACTGCGCACAGTGTGCAACTGTAATTTTAGCAGGCGTGCATATCATGCATGCCTATTTTTTCCTCCCATGTGCTGCTATCCATGGTTGTGCCATGCATAGCCACACATTATGCGTGGGAGAGGAAATTATACACGTGCATCTGAGCGTAGGTATCCTTCCTTCTCCCACACATTAGAGGGCCCACCCCTAAACCTACCCTTGTACGGCCATCCGTACAACCCATAACCCCAAAAATAGAAAATTACTTCTATGTAGGAGGATGGGACCACTAACCTAACTCTTGCAACTCCTAGATCACTCAACTCGAGCTCCCGTAATCTTCAAAACTCCTCCAAATACTATCATCAATTCACTATAGCGACGGGTACAAATGAGGTGGCATTGTGGGCCCACCAACCATATATAGTCCCTTTTTCCAAACTTCCACACTTAGTTATAGGAGCTTAGAGCCTTTGTTTCTTGATCTATTTTTAGCCACAGAATCAGGGTCCCACCATCTACACAATCACATTCCCCGAGACACCATCTGAACTTGGCCCTGAGGGAGCATTTTTATCATGTCACGTCTAGGTATGCATGCTCATGTTTAAAATTATCAAATAGTTGTTCTATGTTCTTTATCATCATATATTGTTCACGCCGGGTATTTGGTTCTAATGTGTGCAAGTACTTGGTCATCACAAATGACACAACCACTTCAAGTATATGTTCGACACTAGCATGTAATTATTCCCTCTGAAAATCAATTCCATCTCCCAGTCACACCCTCCAACGTTTACCTCTAGGGTTCTTACATCTGGCACTACAGTACCATCACCTCTGTTGCATTTCAGTATTGTTACCTGGTATTACTCTCCCCCACATGAGTTGTCCCATTCATAGTTCCCCTTGGAAATTTGACACATGTTGGTTTCACCCCCTAGGGATGGGAGTCCCAATAGTCCTATGCACTTCCGAGAATAAGACACATACTTCTTCTCATAATATTTCTAGAATTCCCAATGGACTCCCAATCTATCTCCTCTCAGTTCTATTTGATTACGCCTCCACAGTATCATTATCCCTCCATATCATCCACCATCAGGTTTCCCATCTGTTGTTTTCCTTCCATTCAATTACCTCATATAGAAACCCACCCATGGCCCCCCCACTCTCCACCAGTTATCTTCGCAATTTGTGTTGTCACAGGCCAAGCCATCTCGCACCGGGGCACCCGTTTTTGTATCTATACACTCATCCCAAATTATTCTTTATTTACATGGTAATTGTAAAAAGCCTTTGTTTCTAGCATTTACTTATCTTTTTTCCGTCACCCTTGATGAGCTTCTTTTTCCTGTAAATGCAACCCATGTCGCCCTTGATTGGGGCATGCACTCTCCTTTTATCATTTTGACATCGTTCATAAACCCCGAGTATCCCAAAGTCCATGTACCCATGATCTTTGAGATTTTCTACTTTTTCAAGCCTCTGGCACAATTTACCCCCATATCTAGTCATCCCCCTGACACTAGATACAGTTTTACAGTTGTTTCCAATCATCCTTCAAACATACCCCTAACCAAGGGAAGTATTGAGTCTCAACGCATCTTGACTTCGTTCATGTCCCCTATCAATTCTTGATCTTATTACCATGGATTTCATGAAGCCCTTTTCTTCTTGGAGTCATGTCTCCCTTTCTGTCAACATCAACACAGTTTCTAGAAGGGTGGCAATATCTTGACTCTCATTACCTTTACAATGAGGAGTCTCAGATGACACAGAGAGAAACATCATTTCTCTTTTATTCCATTGACCCCCATAACATTCGACTTCAGCAAAATCTCATGTTATGGTGGGTCTTACTATGTGACTATTGCGGTTGTTTTATACTAGCCGAAGAACATTGAATTTGTTAGGCCATCAATGTCTACGAGTCATCGACACTTCTTATAGGTGTCCTTTCCTCTTTTCAGAGTATGTTCACCATTTAGAATTGTCATCTACCATTATCAAACCGCCTCAGAGGGTGCTGCGGTTATCTACATCAGAATACAACTTCAGTTATTGTCTTACATTTTAAATTACATGACGCAAGCATGGGGCATTCTCGCCTTGTTTATATACAGATTTTCTTTTTTCTCCCTCAATAAATATTTGGGTCCCAGAGTTTCCCCTCTCCCTCCGACGGATCACTCTTGCAATTCCTCTCAACACTCTTCATTACAATGGTACTCTCAGTAGAAGAAACATTGACATATTTCGGTTGTATGTATGCTCCTAAACTCACACATCAGGGGGCATCTCTTATCACTAAAATTTCATCCACATCATTGCACACAAATGATTACATAAATAAAACAATGCCAACAACTATTAGTTCACTCAGCACCAAAATGCATTTTCCAAAGGAAAAAAAATACACAAAAATGGGAAAAACTACTATAGACTGTAATCTAACCAACACTTTTGGTCTTACTTAATTTGGATCTGTTATGAAGAAGTTATGACGTTTTTACCCGAAATACCTGTTTTAGACTAGTTTTAGGACTAGCCACAAACCTTATTTTCCACGAAGTGTAACTCCAAAATTAAAATGACCCACAAGCTGAAATTCATACCACAACTACTTGGATATGTTTTCTCAATGTCCTATCAATTTCACGGTCTTAAGCATTCTAGAAAAAATGTTATTGCGAAAATGGTGAGATGACCTATAAATAACATACCTTAGAAATCATCATCAAAAGAATTTATCCTCCCTTGAATTTCGGCCTTCTTTACTTCAACTTCTCTCTGAAATTCAACTTAGATATCCTTTGGTTACCTCAGTCACCTATAGATATTAAATATTCTCAAGTGTTATATAAAATGAGAGAGCCTTGCCTCTTATTTATACTTCCATGTAGCTTCCTCAAGGGGTTATCTTTTAACCATCTTAACCCACTTTTCTTATTTTAGGGTTAACCAACTTCTAACCACTTTTCCAATCAGTAATTTATCCATTAAATTTATTGTTTAAATAATTTATTTTGTATCCACTTTGAATTATAGTACACTCATCACTTCACTTTACCTCAAGGGGTTACCTTCTAACCATCTTAAACTACTTTCCTTATTTTAGGGCTAACCCACTTCTAACCACTTGTCAACTTAGTAATTTCTACATTAAATTTATTATTTAAATAATTTCTTTTGTATTACTTTGAATTATCGTACACTCATCACTTCACTTTATTATATACCTTCTAAAAATATCTTAAACCACTTTGACTACTTTGACCTTTTGGGGCTTCTATATGACTCATGAAGGTTCTCCAACTTCACATGGCCATAACTCTCTAACCATGAGAATTTATGTGACGTTCCACATACCAATGGAAATGGCATGAAATGTACTATCCATATAGAATAGTCTTGCCTTCAAATATATCAAAACTCATACCATTATCCATCAAACAAACTTGGGTCCATTACCCAAACCTTGTAAATGTGTTGAACCTGCACATAATAGATCTAGCTAAACAATAATGCACACATTTGCAGAGAGAATCAGAGAAAGAAGAAGAAGAAGAAGGAGAGGAAGAATGGAAGAATTCTCATTAACCGTTATTCCACATTCAAAGATTGAATAATTTACAATAGATATAGGATACATGAGTAACTAATGAGCCATAGTGGTGGTCTAGGTTGATCTGGACACACAC
>ML790911.1:105900-129850 GCA_009831015.1 Picea engelmannii | reverse complement strand
TAAAAACTATATAAAATACTTAGAAATTTGAATATTTTTACAAAAATATCGCCAAACATTTATAGTTGACATATGAAGGATTAGTAAGATTCGCCAAGGTTTCTACATTTCAAAATAAATTTCCATCCTTAAAATCATCCCTGCCCATGAGTGGGTATTTCCCTGGATTCAAAACCACACACATTCCTGTAAGTCTGTGTGACCTTTAGGCCTAATTTTTCCTTGACCATCAAAGATATCATGTTAGCACCTGCCCCTGAGTCAAGCATACAATTTCTAATGAATTTGTTATTAATCAATAAGGTCATGAATAAATGTGGATTTCCATCATATTGAACCCTAAAATGATTTACTTGTAACATGATAGGAGGGTCCATTGGTCCATCTGATCTTTTGAAAAAAAATTCGAACCTTTTCTTTATAGATGGGACTTTGATGACTTCTCTTAATGGAATGGTCACATGCATTTTTTCTAGTGCACCTTCAAAATAAAAGTTTAAATCCACTTTGTCAGTCTTGGGAGGATTCTTAGGAAGAAGTATGTTCATAGGTGGATGTCTTTTCTGTGAAATTGCAGGACCAGTAGAGAGAGGTTGGTTCATTCGTTTTTTCCTAGTATATACTTGGAATTCTTTCTTCTTCAACTTTTCCCTTGATTCTTGGTCAGGGTTATTTATCACCTCCATCCTAGCCTTCTCGGTTGTTTCCTTTATTCCTTTTTGATGTTCTTCAAGTGTGACATTAAGGAAATATTGAGGATTTTCAATGGTATGGTTAACAATGTTTACTTGGTCATGATCACCATTGTTGAAAGGACACTCATGCTCCTAATGTAACTATATTCATTGTAATAACCAAGGGTTTTCATCTACCATGTTTGTAGGGGATAAAGTATTGGGAACCTCTTGATCATTCTTTGGTCTAAAAACTTGATTCCCTTTCTGAATTTTCCCTTTGTAAGGAACTCTAGGAGTTGGTTGTTGAGTTCTTTCTAAGTTTACAATACTATTCATAATTAGTTCTTGGGTTTTTACCATGCCATCTATATTCAGTTGTAGCTTTGCTAAGCTAGCCCTAATGTATGAGGTAGGTTCAACATTTTGAACTATCTTAGGTTTAAAATCCATTCTAACTCTTGGGGTTGAGAAAGGCTCGAATCTAGATGACGAAAGGTTGTATTCAATCGTTGTAGCCACCTCTTGGGATTCTTGGATTGTTTTAGGGGCTTTATATTTGAGGATATATCCCAATTGTCCTGTAAGGGCTTTGGTATAAAGAAAAACAAGGAAACTATCAGAAGGATGATGGTTCATTGGGATCTTTTGCATCAAATTTTCAAATTTTTCATGGAATTATCTAACAGTTTCATTCTCTTGTTTTGTTAGGTTATTCAACCTTATCAACAACATGTTGGGGTATTCCTTGACACTCCATCGTTTGAGGAATACTTCCTCCAATCTATCCATGTTTTTAATACTAGCATCAGGGAGACCATTGTACCAATGTCTAGTGCCATCATGGAGAGTAGCAGAGAAAAATTTCATATCTAGATCCTCAGCATCATCACTGATGGGATGAAGATGAAAGAAAGCCCATAAATTACGCATATGATCCTCGACACTTACTACATAATTACCTGTGAATTTAGGCAACTACTTCTCATACTTAGGGGGAATTTTCCTAGGGTATCCTGGTACACTTGTCATGTATAATGGTTTGAAGAGATTGGATGACCATTGCTTTTGGTTATTAGCTTGTTCTGGATTAACAGTCTGAGTTCCTACTCTATACATCACATTCAAAGGAATATTTCCTCCAAATAATGATTTTACTATAGGAGAATTTCGAGGAGGGTTTCTTCTAAAGGACTTGGGAGGGTTGGTATACCTCCCTGAAGTTTGTGGAGTCACTAGATGGTTTTCTTGAAACTATCAATGGGATGAGGGGATCACCCTCAGTGGAGTCGCCAGGTAAGCTTTGCAAAGTAAAGGATTTTGAGGAAATTCTTACCGAAAAGTGTCGTGTTTGAGGAGAATTGACTCTGTGTTCCCCAACAACGGAGCCAAAATGTTATCTCTCAATTTGTACTTGCCAAAAATCCAAAGGAAAGTGAACAATAAATTGGTGTAACATGAGGTTATCATATCGTTGTCACCTAAATAAGATACCTCTTTATCTTTAGGGGTAGTATCCCAGGGGAGATGTCCCGAGTGACCTGGGGGTTTGAGAATGCAAAGGTAATAGTACCAAGAAAGTTCTTCCTCTCTCACAAGTCACACCGATCCGAAAGTCCTAAAGGTTTTAATAAGATGAAGAAAATATTTGGTTAAGTGTACTTGCCCAAAATAAGACAAAAAGAAAACACTATTTGCAAGTACCAATTGATATTAGTGCTTCATAAAACCTTGGACATTGAATAAAAGCAATAAGTTGATATAAAAGATGAAGAAAAAGAAATTTATAACAACAATGTATATATAATGATAGCTTCAAAATTATTCCTTAAACAAGATTCAATAATGACCAAAATGATAACCTAAAATTGGCAATATGCTAGTATTTGTAAGAAGCAAAGAAGGGAATGTAAAATTAGGTTTAACACTTGCTTTTAGAAGCTTTTACTACTGTCATATATGAGTGTATATTTATTTTGTAACAACAAAAATACAGTTAGTAAGTTAGTCTAATATAATATTAGGAATGGTTAGCAAAGAGCTTGAAGTAGATGGTTTAAAGGTTGTTTTCATCAATCAATCAAATGTAAGGTATGAACTAGTGCCTTTAGGGAAAATGGAGTCATTTTTTCAGCAAAAATATTGAAGGAAACAAATTATAATAGGTGAACTAAAGACAAGAGAGAAGATGGTTGATTTGTTGGTAACCCAAGGCCTCAATCATTCAAAACCCTAGAAGGCAAACAACTACTAGGAAGTAGGTAACCCTAGGCCTTGGCAGTTTTCCTTCTTCTTTAGGTAAAGATAGAGATAAATAAAAGCTTAATGAAGAAAGTAATAGAGTTATACTAAGGTAGGGCTCTAGGATATGCTTCAATGAAGGTGTCTTCTAGCAAAATCATGTAGGTGGATAATTATTGAGAGAAGGACAATAACATGTGCTTTTCTCCTAGGGTTTCAAACTAACAATACCATAATATTGATAAATGCAAAGTAAAATATACCATAACCATTCAAAGAAAGAAGAATTGCAGAGTTTCACTTACATTCACCAGGAATAATCTAGTCACAAGCCCTAGTTGAATACTTTACACCATGAAAATGCCAAAAATCACCAATAAAATATCCCTCCAAGAGTTGCGCACCACTTAGTTAAGCCAATAAGCCTTAAAAGAGGCCGAATTTCAAACCTCAAACTTGTGTGAGTGAAAGATGATGAAAAATGCAAGGGATTTTTTCCTGATTTATACAATTCAAATGACCTTTAATTACAGTTTAGGTCAAAAAAGGACGACATGGCCAGTTACATAAAAAATCTAGTTTTTTACATAAAATTAACAAATTAAACCCTAAAATGTGCAGAAGAGGTGACATCATGCCCTACTAGGGTGACGTTGGCCTCCATGAGAAAAAATTTAGGTATTCCAAGGCCTCGGTATCATGATACACATGCCACTTGGCACACAACTACCTCCATGATGTCCATATGATGTTGGGCGATGTCAAGGGTTAGAAGGGTGACGTCATGGGCCTCCTAAGGCCAACGTTCAAGGTGAAAGGAAAGACCCCACTAGGTCAAGGCCTGCCAAGGTGCGTATGGTGGAAATTCCTTTTTCTTCCATGGTGCAAGCCCCAGGTATCTCTCTGCCCCTGGCTAGGGTCTCAACATCCATCTGGTGGGATTTTATCCCTATGGATGTCTGAGCTAATCATTTCCCCATATGTACCTATTTGTCGTGCATGGTCCTGCAACAAAAACAAGTACACCCTCCATGGGATCATAAGTCACAGGGATCATAGAAATTTCATTCACATCTAATAATCAAGTTACCTAAAAATTTGCAAATAACTCCCCTTTTCCTAGACAAGTGCTCAATGACGTTATGTTATTCTACAAGCTAGTTTTGGAGAGGGTTCCAAGATGTCCTATTGGGTTAATTCTTCTTAGGTGTGGGTTGTTCCTAGGTGAAGGAAAATCTAGGTCAAGTAAGTGCATGAGATGATGTGGGGGCTGTTTGGGCAAGGGGTGCAGTGATGACGGGGAAATGTAGGTCTTACCTATGGGTGCCTCTGAAGAGGGTGAGTTGCACCTTTTCATGGATGGAATTTTTTCCTAGCCCATTCAATGCCTTTTTACTCTTTGTCTTATTTATTTTTCTTTTAAGAGAGTAGTTGGGGGACACTTCCCTAGCATGGTGACCAGTGGTGACAACGTTACCCACAAACATTTCACAGAAATGATAAGGTTGGCTCGTGATGAGACCCCCTTTCTCTTGGCTATGCCACCAAGAGACACTACCCTGGTGTGGTGACCAAATGAATAATAGTGTCATAGCGCTATGTTGGCCCTCGATCAAGTTTTGAGGAAATGTTGGTCTTGTTTGCAATTTTTGGGACTTCGACAGGCTTGTCGAAGATGGAGCGCCCAGGCGAAGTGGAGATCGCAGGATCTCGCCCATTCTTACAGGATTTTTGGGTTGTTATGGTTTATGTAACGGGTATGGGATGTCAACCCATGGGTTTAACCATGTTTAGGCCTTTTTGTAATGTATAAATAAGTAGCTAGGCGATGTAAGTAGATGTCATTTTTGAGTTCATGGGATTAGTGCATGACTAAAGTATGTTAAGAATTGTAGAGCTAAGTGCAAGTGATTGTAAGAGAATTTGTGCATAGAGTGTGTAAGGCTTTCTGCCCTGACCTAATTCGGGGAAGGAGAATCTGGTGAGGTGCGTGTAGATATCCTATCCTTTGTGGAGTTAGATCTGTGGCTTTGTGCATAGGATCAGAGGAATGTAAGAATCTAGAAGACTAATAAAGAAGAGAATAAGAGTTGGTGGACATAGCCCCACACTGGGGTGAACCACGTATATCCTGTGTTGATGTGCTTTGTACGATGTTGTTGATATTGTTTATGTTGTTTATTTGTTAGTGTATTGGTCTTTATGTATGTTATATAGATATGTGGATGCTTAGTGCTCTATTTATGATAAATGAATGCTAGATATTATCCAATAAATATGTGCTAAGTGATGAAAAGTACTCGATCTTAGTTGCTACTACGTTGTTTTGTATCTAGGGTTTAATATGTGATGTGAATGGATTTATGAACTAATGCATGGTATTGGATAAATTCTCTGTTAAGTGTTGTAATCATAGATCTGTGTCCCATCTAGGTTGTAGACACATGAGTCCTACAACCCCCCCTGCCTCTACCTCGGGTGAGACTTCATCTACTTCGCAGGTCTTGCTGAAAGGGACAGTAGTTAGGGTTTTGTTGGTGCATTGTTGAAGCGTTGAACCCTGGGTCTGCCCCTGTGCCAACAAATGGTTTCGTTGTTGGGACCTGAAACTATGATTGTTGGGAACTGAAGAGAAGAGAAATATTTGTGCGTATATTTGTTGTTGTAGTGTGCAATATTCTACTTAACTTGTGAATCTATATGTTAAGAAAGGAACCAGATCTAAAGAAAAGAGGTAAGATCTCAAAGCTTTGTGCTCTGCTAAAGGTAAGATAAGTGGAATTTTTTTCTTCAAAAGTATGAGTCTAGGTATGTTCAATAGATTTTTTCCTAGTCTGAAAACTAGGGAACATCTAGAAGAACGAGTCGATCTGAATAGATTTGATAGAGATAGTGAAAGATATGTTATTCTTATGCATAGAAATAATTTTTGGACTAACAAGTGGATGCAGGAACCTAGAAAGAAATGTTGCAGATTGCAGGTCTATCACTACGACCCCAGTTCCCAGTACAAGAAGGTTTGGGGATCATTTAAAATAAACAAAGGATTGACACTGTGTAATAATTGCAGAAGACTGGGACATCTTGCAAAGGAATGCCATGGTATAGGTCCTGTTTGTCTCTGTTGTAAAGATATTGGTCATAGAGTTGAGGATTTCCCTAGAATGATTTTCGAAGTTGAAAAGATGAACATGAGATAAGAAAACTATGAAGGAGGTCAAAGGATTGAGGATATGTTAGAAAACTAGAAAGAATCAGAGACTATGTTATTACAACTGAAAGAAACACTGAATGATCAGAGAGACATAATTTTACTAGAGATCTTAAAAGAGAAGAAACACATAGAAACAAGAATACGAGACTTCGACATAGACTGTGTCTTGGATGAGGACACATAGGTGAATATTATGCCAGAAAGCACTTGGGAAATTTTGGGAAATCCTACTATAGTACCTTCATTGGGAAACATAGGTTTGTTTAAAGGAAAGATGATAGCCCTGTGTGGAAGAGTTACTAATGTACCTATGATTTCCCATGGAACATCGACCGAATAAGAATTTAAATTCATTAAGTTTGTTGAGAACAACACTCCTTTTGCACTTGTGTTAGGAAAGACCTGGATTGAGAAAGATCAGATCCGAAGGAAAGAAGATGAAGAAGCCACAGAACAAAAAAAGAAAGAATTAAGGGACTTCATGACTAGAAAAATAATGTGAAAAATAGAAGAACAAGAGAATAAGTTGAAGTAACAAAGGGCCAAAGAACTAGCTATCAAAGCTGGAAGAACACAAGAAAGTTTCAAGAACCTGTCCATACAGGAAAGAAGTGCATTCACCCCGGAAATAGTAAGAGAAGAGGTATTAACCTTGAAACCTTTAGAAGACCCTTAGCAGTGCGAAGTCACTGTGCTAAGGGAAGAAAATAATAAGAATGGAAAGACGAATCCAGAGGCTCAAATTACAGCAAAGAAGGCCAGAAATCTCAGTAAGAAGAAAACAAAATTAGAAAAACTATGGGAAGTCCCAGAAAAGACTTCGCAGAAGGCAGGCTTCTAGAACTTGAAGCTCGTCGAAATAGCAGAACCACGTAGAATGGGACTTCGCCACAGAGAAGCTATATGACCGTTGGAGGCATCCCGACCATTATAATGATGCTTCAAGATACAAGAAGTGTGGGATCAAAGGGAAGAATCTGCTAAGAGTGCAGTAGAACGAATTAGGGAATTAGCCTTATAATGTAAACAATTGAGTGATCAAAGTGCACAAACCTATGAGCGCCTTGCAAAAGATCCATAGTTGAGGAGATTGGAAGAACAACTCTAGGAGGCAAAGTAGCAGGTGTCCACCGTACAAGCACAGATGAAACTTTTGACTGAATTTGAGAAGATGAAGAGGTCACAAGAGCAGTGCACAGTCCAGTAGCAAGTTACTGCCATCTAGAGCAAGGTTATGGAAGTGACACGGAGACTCCAACCGGTGCAGGACAAAGCCTACATGCTTTTTGAAGAGATAGAGGGATAAGGATCACAGATGGAATAGATGGTCGTGATAGTGGAGAAACGCCTGGAAGGGCCTATCACCAAGCAAGTACTTCTGGATTTTTCCCAGCAGGAGGCTGTAGTGAAGCAAAAAGTTGAGGCAAATCAAGCTAAGCTCTAGGCCTTCGAAGTACAGTTTCCTAGATTACAGTGACTCAAGACGAGTCATAGGTGAGTGTTGGGGGCCTGTTGGTCCTCAACCAAGTTTTGAGGAAACGTTGGTCATGTTTGACAATTTTTAGGACTTCGACAGGCTGGTCGAAGACTGAGAACCCAGGCGAATTGGAGATCATGGGATCTCACCCATTTTTATGGGCTTTTTGGGATGTTAGGGTTTATGTAATGGGTAAGGAATGTCGGACCATGGATTTACCCATGTTTAGGCCTTTTTGTAATGTATAAATAAGTAGCTAGGCGATGTAAGTAGATGTCAGTTTTGAGGTCATGGGCTTATTGCATGACTAAAGTATGTTAAGATTTGCGGAGCTAAGTGAAAGTGATTGTAAGAGACTTTGTGCATAGAATATGTAAGGCTTTGTTCCCTGACCTAATTCGAGGAAGGAGGATCTGGCGAGGTACACACAAATATCCTATCCTTTGTGGATTTGGCTCTGTGGCTTTGTGCACAGGAGCAGAGGAATGTAAGATTCTTGAAGACTAATAAAGAAGAGAAGAAGAGTTGGTGGACGTAGCCCCACACTGGGGTGAACCCCATATATCCTGTGTTGATGTGCTTTGTACGATGTTGTTGATATTGTTTATGTTGTTTATATGTTAGTGTATTGTTCTTTATGTATGTTAGATAGATATATGGATGTTTAGTGCTCTATTGATGATAATTGAATGATATATATGATCCAATAACTATGTTCTAAGTGATGAAAAGTACTCAATCTTAGTTGCTACTGCATTTTTATGTATCTAGGGTTTAATCTGCAATGTGAATGGATTTATGAACTAATGCATGGTATTGGATAAATTCTTTATTAAGTGTTGTAATCACATATCTGTGTCCCAGCTAGGTTGTAGACACCTGAGTCATACAACCCCCCTGCCTCTACCTTGAGTGAGACTTCATATGATTTATAGGTGTTGCCGAAAGGGCCAATAGTTAGGGTTTTGTTGGTGAGATATTGAAGCGTTGAACCCTGGGTCTGCCCATGTTCCAACATGCTACATGCCCATGGACCTAATAGGTTGGCTCTTGATGAGACCCCCTATCCACCAACTAGGTCTTGAGCTTTATATTTTTATGGGTCCCCCCTTTTCTTGTTGAGAATCCTTTTATTGATTTCTCGGGACCCCTAGGTGAAGCGTCTCAAGGTTTGATCTTTAGATTTTAAATTTTTCCAGATTCTTTTACCCTCTGGGCCTTCAGCCCCTTCTTACCACAAGGAAAGTTACAACCCTTACTAGCATGGAAAACCCAATGCATGAACCAATGTAGGGGGTAGAAGAGAGGAAAGATCATGAAAAGTGATAAGTATGGAAGGAATGGATGATGACATTTAATAGAACCACCCAATGGCAACTCAGTCCTAAGGGAAACAACTTGCTAGGGAATTCTATCATCCTCCGTAGGTATGGACAAGTGAAAAGGAATAATGTCCAAGAAAACATCATGAAGCAAAAGATAATTAAATGCACATATTCAAATGATTTGAGATTCAAAGTGACACATACCATGATACCAGACTCATTACCTCATGGAGAAAGACCCACTACTACTTCAGAACTAGGCTAATGGGATGGATGTTGTTGTTGCTAAGAGAATGAAGGCACCGAATAAGAAAGGATGGGCCCTATAGGGATAAGCTCAAGTCAATATGGCTCTCAATACTCCATGTCTAGGACCTGTGGGCCTCGAGACATAATCTCCATAGTTATCCATAGGATAGGGGATAACATCCGGCTCCAACTCGGGGACATGTACTCACCGTAGAGCGCATGAAAACCTTAGCATCTCTGGTATGACCCGTGACCTGCTATATCTCAAGAGAAACAATCAATAATCATTTCGGCTAGTGATATCACCCCGAGCTCATATATGATAAAATGAAATACAAATAAGAAAATCATATGTACAAATGGAAATACAACTACTCTAGCATGAAATGAAGATGTTATATACAATGAATGCAAAATTTGTACCTACTTACCTACACTTACCTTTGAATTCAATTATATGCCCCCTGATGGGGCTTGAGGAGGTGTCCACCAACCGGTAATGGATGTCTTCTTCCTTACAACGTGGATAAATAGTAGGCATCATTGACTGAATTTCTTCCGACTCTAAAGGTTCCAAGCCAAAATTGTGCACTCCCTTTGACATTAATAGGCTCTCCCTTCTTTCTATCCCACATCCACACCATATCTCCCTCTTTTTAATCGTTTGTCTTAAATTTGGTTGTTTCTTGTATAACTCTAGTATATTGTCTTGAGGGAGGAGGGTGGGATTCTGCTATGAATAATTCTTGGGATGGTCGAATCAGTACGTCATCTGCTCCTTTCTTTAATAACTTGACAACCCAAACTTATTTTTCCTTATATTTGTTTAGGAGTTGTTGATACTCCTCCTTCTTTGGCCATTGTATTTGATCAAATTCTTCCTCTGGAGAGAAAGGCAAATCATCAGGGGAAAATACAAGAATAATTTCTTTGATTGGTTCATGTGTATCGCTAGTTCCAATATCATCACCAATTTCTTGCACATTGACCTTGGTCATTGGCACATTCCAGAGGCATATTATTGTTCCATCATTCATAGGCACATTAATATAAGTGAGATCCATATCTAAGGTGCCTCCAAACATTGCAACAAACTTTCTGGACAATAGAATTCCCCACATATCCAGAACATCCAATACCATAATATCCATGTGTATTACTCTCTCAGGGTATCTTCCAAGGCATACTTCAACATTATCAACTACCCCATGAGTGGGTATGGCCCTGGATTCAAAACTGCACACATTCCTGTAAGGTTGTGTGACCTTTAGACCAAATTTTTCCATGACCTTCAAAGACATCACGTTAGCACCTGCCCCTGAATAAAGCATATAGTTGTTAGGGAATTTGTTATTAATAAATAAGGTCATGAATAAAGGTGGATGTCCATAATATTGAACCCTAAAGTGATCTGCTTGTAACATGATAAGAGGGTCCATTGGTCCATCTGAGCTTTTGAAACAAAATTCAAACCTTTCCTTTACAGGTGGGACTTTGATGACTTCTCTTAATGGAATGGTCACATGCATTTTTTCCAGTGCACCTTCAAAATCAAAGTTTAAATCCACCTTGTCAATCTTGGGAGGATTCTTAGGAAGAAGTATGTTCATAGGTGGAGGTATTTTCTATGAAATTGCAGGACCAATAGAGAGAGGTTGGTTCATTCTTTTTTGCCTAGTATATACTTGGAACTATTACTTCTTCAACGTTTCTCTTGATTCTTGGTCATGTTTATTTATCACCTTTGTCCTATCCTTCCTGGCTACTTCCTTTATGCCTTATTGATTTTCTTCAAGTTTGACATTAAGGAAATATTGAGGATTTTCAATGGTATGGTTAACAATGTTTACTTGGTCATGATAACCATTATTGAAAGGACACTCATGCTACCAATGTGACTCTCTGCATTGTAAGCACTAAGGGTTTTCATCTACTATGTTTGCAGGGGATAAAGTATTGGGAACCTCTTGATCATTCTTTGGTCTAAAAACATGATTCCTTTTCTGAAATTTCCCTTTGTAAGGAACCCTAGGAGCTAGTTGTTGAGTTCTTTCTAGGTTGACAATCCTATTCATCATTAGTTCTTGGTTGTGTACCATGCCATATACAATCAATTATAGTTTTTCCAAGCTAGCACTAATGTCTGAGGCAGGTTCAACATTGTGGACTATCTTAGGTTTAGCATCCATTCTGACTCTTGGGGCTGAGAAAGGCTCGACTCTAGATGATGTAACTTTTTCTTCAATCCTTGTAGCCACCTATTGGGCTTCTTGGATTTTTTTAGGGGCTTTATCTCTGAGGATATATCATGACTATCCTTGTTGGGAGCAAGCCGAATGAGAAAAAAAAGGCTATTTTGGGAAGAAAGGCATGCATGAGGAAAGGGACGGCTGGAAGGAAGAACAACACATGCACATGCATGGAAGACTTAACAAAATTAGGGTTAGGGTTTTTGTAATACATTGTAATGGTTGATGAGCCAGAAATGTATATATATATATATATATATATATATATATATATATATATACCTAGGAGAGTAGTAGACAAGAGAGTGGGGTAGTCGTTCATTCAAAAGAGACGATGGGAGGAAGGAGTTCTAATTTGATAACTAGTTGTAATACTTCGGTTATATGACCTAATTTTGTAAGTTGTTGGGATGTAGAAGGTCATAAGGGTATATCTCGAGGGTTAGATCACAGGCTGAGGAGCCTGGTGTGTTCTAGTCCGCCTCAAAATAGATATTGACCCAACTGAGAATGAGTTGTAAAGTGCACAACATTGTAGTTTTGGAACTACCATAATAGAAGATCTTAAGAGCCAAATCTTTGTGGACATAGATGAGGAGGGAGTGAACCACAGTAAAACCTGTGTTATGTGATTAAATTCTTGTGTCTCTTTTACTTTTTATGAGAAGATGTTAGAATGATGTATGAATGAATGAATGAATCTAATTACACTACATGCATAAATGAGAATTCCAGTACATAGATTAATAAGTAAATATAACTCTCCGTGCACACTTCTCATATCTCCATTCAATCCTGGGATTCAAACACTTGAGTATTGCATTCACCCATTAAGACTATCTCGAGTGAGACGGCCTAATGCACTCTGTGTACTGTGTTGCTTTCTATTTCACCATGAGGGCCGATAGTTTTAGAGGCTTTGTTGGAACCCCAATAGACTTGAACCTAGGTCAATCATGTTAAAGGTATAACTCAGAGAAAATAAATCAACAAATGGTTCAGTTTCTAGCTGGAACAACATAGGATTGAGTAGATGGGATCTACTGAAGATATGCTAAAAGAATGTAAGATCTGCGGAAGGTGAGTCAAAATAATACTGAATCAGATAAAAAGAAAGTGAGAATGCATCGCTAGAAGGGGATGTTGAGATCGTGGAATCCCACAAAAGCAGAGATAGAAAGTTGGTTGAAGAAAAAGGAGCTAGAGTTTGTGTAGAAAGATAACATCAACCCTAGAGTAACACCACACAAATATCTTGAGAAATATGTGTTTACCGATCTGCATGAAGTATTTTTCTATGATTTTGTACACTTATTGCAAAAGTTTATATTGAGGTTGAAATAAAATCATGCACACAACCGAATCCGAAAGTTAGAGTGGACCCCAATTCAGATTGAGCAGTTACAATAGGTGAATAACAAATTCACCCGCATAGTAGATTTTTGGCTCAACAGTATTGTAGCATGATTTATAACAGAATTTGTAGTAGATACCATGAAGTCGTACATCGCAACAGAGCAAGAGTTTCTATGTGGGCCTTGAGGAAGGTATATTATATCGTTGTATACTTCTATTAAGATATTTCTCTATAACAAAGGTGTAATTAAAATGGAGTTAGACATCTAAACTTCCCTGCGTGCATGTGGGAAGGGGGGAAGCACTGACAGAAAAAGGAGAAATGGAAGGAGAAATGGATAAAGGAAAGAAGAGGGAACACTTGGACCCAATAATGATGGACAAAGACCAGATCAAGTGGATCATGGTGACAGCTAGAAAGACGCGCAGTAGAGTATGCTACCAATACAAGGTGAACACAAAGAATAGAGCCATAGCCACGAGGGAAGGATTGGCAAGTGATGAAGAGGAGGTAGAGGATCTTTGGGCTGTGGATCAGATTGAGGAAATAACGCGCGCAACATATGAGAGGAATACGAGAGTTCCAAGAGTGGGAATAGAAGGCATAAATGCTATCCATATTAATGTCAGTGTGGAACCCATAAACCCATGTGCGACTAACACACCAAAAATAACACCACCATTTAGAGAACCGAATTTCGGGCGAAGGAAGACATCAGGAAGTACATCTACACAGGGAACAACAACTGGGGGAGCTAGTTTAGGAAGAATTAGTCAAGTATCTACACTATGCGGAGGTAGTAATTCATCATTCAGGATGGTAGGACATGATCCCACCATCAGGTTACCAGAAATTAAAGGAGAAGCGTTGGAGGACCTAGAGAAGCACTTGTTTATCTATGAAAAGATATGGGAAGAAAAAAAAATCATAGACAAGGACACAAAATGGTGCCAACGCCCTTCCTCACAACCTGCAGGTTGGAAGGCCTATGTCAGCTCAGGATATTTCCTTCCTTCGCGGCCCGAAGAACTCTAATGTTCTTCTATTTCCCTATTGGGAAATCTGCACCCACAGTAAACCTTCACTGGATCTTCCTCTCGCACTCGGAATATCGGACTTCGCGACTTCGCGATGTCAAAGGTCGAGCGCTGGAATCTCAAATCCCCGAGAACTGATGACCAGTCAATGTTGACCTTCTCTTTCCTCTATTGGGACTTTCCCTATCGCGAATTCGGCACTCGTGATGTCGAGCAACTCAGTTCTACGACTCCTGATGCCTGATACGTCGAAACTCCGACACACGCGGGTGTTGACCCTTCAACTTTCCGTCACTTCTATCGGGATTTTGGACTTCGTGGGATCAAAAATCCTGATGTCAATGTTTCATCACTTCTCTCTACGAAACACTGATAACTCATGCCACCTGTCTTCCACTCTGACCCTTGTGTCCCTACACTGCTCTATCGTTGTAGGGATATCGTGTTTCGTGATTTCACGATTCCTGTTGCTATATTCACGAGACTTCAACCCATGAAACCCCGTTGCACGATGTACATGTAGATCCAACAGCCCTGACCGGCTTGGATCAACGACTCTCTCCCTCCTAAGATTTTAACCTCTCGAGAACACGTCGTTGTATCTCCCCTGCACCTCTGCTAGATCTAACAGCTCACGGAGATTCACAGATTCTCCTTGGAGAACTCCGTCCATCCATTTCTCTTGACGATTTTTGCGAGACGAACCTAGTTTTCCCTCGTGAAGACTGGTTCACCTACCTGCGAACTTACAACGCTTACTTGAACATCCCACACACAACTCCCTGTGCTTTTCTTGGATGATTACTCGAAGGTCCTATGCCTCCTGATCTTTTCCCACAACTTCAGCTTCTTCAGGAAGAAATATATTTCTCTCACTCCCTGCGGAAACCGTCAAACACTCTTAAGTGCTTGAATACTTCTACTCTACGCACTCCTGCAGCAGCATTCTTCGACGCCTTCCTCAGGTTCGCAACCCTGAGACTTCACCTGGCCTGCGCACTCCTTGCACGACTCCTGTGCCCAACTGCACTTCTGTGGAAATGGGAAAAAATGCTACCTATCTGAACCCTTTGTCAACACACTCCTTGCAGACACTTCGATTGCACTCCTTGCAGGAATTCTGGCTCAGATAGAGAAACAATTGAAACTCATTCCTTCTTCCCTTCAGACTTCAAACTCAAACATGAAATCGTATACACATCACATAAAGCAAATGTATAACAGGAAAACAAACATTCATGAGCACCTCATTCAACATCAATACACAGAGAACAACACAAACCATGAATTTGAATCAATCTCTTCCTATTAATCCAAATATATGTACATGGGTGTTCTTACAAAGCTCTTTGCTTTCTCCTATGCTCCAACCTTCAATAATGTTACAATGCACAATGAGGGTGTCTATATCCCGTTTCCCTCTTGCACTCTACAACTGTCTAATCTAGAATTAAATCCTATCTACCTGCATTAACTATATTAAATTCCTCCTACCTACTAAGGACGAGAGCTAAAGGATCAAGTTCCGATTACAATACTCAAGTGCGTCTCATCTTAATGGCTCATTTAAGATGGCGCAACAACTTCAAGGAGATTTCAAAATTTGCGCTGGCGCTTGCCCAGTTGTCCACTTGCATTCTGCACTGGCTCGTTTGACATGGGAGATGCTCCTGCATCATACTCCCTCACTTGAAAACTTTCATGGGCTCCTGTCCATGAGATCCTGTAAGGTCTTTCCATGCTTCTGTATCTCTGCTTCATTCTCCCAGTTGGCATCTTCAACTGGATGATTCTTCCACTTGACCAGATACTTAAAGTATTCTTTCCTCCTGGTCTTCTTTCCAATTCTTTTGTCCAGTATGCACTCCATCTACGACTTCTCTGCAACTGGAATCTACTTCGTCGACTGGATCACTGGTTGCTTATCTCCAGTCTCTGCTTCTCCAGCTCTGTATGGGTACAAATCCGAGATATTGAATATCGAAGAAATTCCGATCCCATCGGGTAATTCAATCTCATAAGCGTTCGCCCAAATTTCTTCAAGACCCTACATGGTCTGATTTTCTTCATCTTTAACTTATTATATGTTCCTCTTGGGAACCTTTCTTTTCTCAAGTGTGCCAAAACCAGATCACCAACCTCAAACTGAAGTTGTCTTTTATGCTGATCTGCTCTCCTCTTATACTCCTGACTTGAATTCAGAAGTCCCTCCTTCACCCGGCTGTGAAGTTCCTTCATCGCCTCTGTGAATTCTTCTGCACTAGCGCTCCTAGTAGTAGTCTGTTCTGAATCCCTCAATTCAGAAATTCCTCTCGGCTGCATGCCATAAACAATCTGAAATGGACTCTGTCCTGTGCTCCGATTCACTGAATCATTATATGTGAATTATGCCTGCGGCAATATATTGTCCCACTGGCTATGGTGCTCTATCACCAAGCTTCTCAGCAAGTCTCCCAGACTTTTGTTGACCACTTCCGTCTGTCCATCCGTCTGAGGATGATAAGCCAAACTAAATTCCAAGTTAGTTCCTAGCTTCTTCCATAAGGTCCTCCAAAAATGCCCTATGAATTTGGTGTCTTGATCCGAAACTATACTTCTCGGCAACCCATGAAGTCGAATGACCTCTTTGAAGAACAGATTTGCAATGTGAGTTGCTTCACTGGTCTTATGACATGGAATGAAGTGTGCCATTTTGGAAAATCTATCCACCACCACAAAGATTGAATCACAACCTCTTTGTGTTCTTCGCAACCCCAATACAAAATCCATGCTAATCGCATCCCATGGTCTCTCTGGTATGGGAAATGGTTGATAAAACCCCGCATTCTGCTTCCTTCCCTTTGAATGCTGGCAAATTTTGCATCTATCTACAAATATTTTGACATCTACTTGCATTCCCGGCCAAAAATATGACTCGTTCAATTTTGCGAACGTCTTTTCATGACCAAAATGTCCTGCCGATCCTCCACTGTGTTTCTCCTTTAACAGATTCTCCCTTATGGAGCATTTCGGAATACACAGTTGATTTCCCTTAAACAACAATCCTTCCTGGATCATGTAGTCTATCCATGGGCTTCTATACCTAAGAACTAGATTCTCAGCTGCTTCATACGCCTCTTTAAAATCTGGGTCATCTGCGTACATGTCCCTGAGATCATCAAAACCCAACGTTTTGACTCGGAACTCCTGCAACAACAAACACTTCCTTCTCAAAGCATCAAAAACTTTGTTAGCAGTACCAGAAATATGTTTTATCACAAATGTGAAATTCTGCATATACTCAACCCATTTGACATGTTTTTGATTCAACTTCTCCTATTGAGTAACAAACTACAGTGCATGATTGTCACTGTACAATACAAACTCTTTCAGGATCAAGTAATGCCTCCATTTATTTAATGCCTGTACGATAGCATAAAACTCCTTATCGTACATATAGTACTTCAATTTCACTTCATTCATCTTCTCGCTGAAATACGCTATCGACCTGTCTTCCTGATTCAAGACTGCCCTAATTGCAAATCCGCTTGCATCGCATTTCACCTGAAATGTTTTCTGGAAATCCGGCAACACCAGAATTGGTTGTTCTGTAATCTTCCTCTTCAACAGAGTGAAGCTCTTCTCAGCTTCTTCAGTCCAGTGAAAATATTTATGTCTTTTCTTTACTGTATCCATCATTGCTGCACTAATTCCACTGAAATTCTTGATGAATTTTCGATAGAAACTAGCTAACCCGTGAAAACTTCTCACCTAGAATACATTCCTCAGTGATGGCCAATTCTTGATTACCTCCACTTTATCTGGATCCATCCTCAACTCATTTGCCGAAATAAAAAACCCCAAGTAAATGAGTTATGTCTTCATAAATGAGGACTTCTTCATGTTTATCAACAGCTTCTCCTGCTGCAATTTTTGCATCATTGTAGCCAAATGCTTCAGATGCTTCGTTGTTGTTTTACTGTAAACCAGTATATCATCCAAATACACAATTACAAACTTCTCGATGAACTCCCTTAGGACTTTGTTCATCAACCTCATAAAGGTACTTGGCGCATTTGTTAATCCAAACGACATAACAAGCCATTCATACAAACCCTCGTTTGTCTTGAATGTTGTCTTCCATTCGTCACCTTCTCTCATGCGGATCTGGTGATAACCACTCTTTAGGTCAATCTTTGAAAAATACTTTGCTCCACTCAAGAAGTCCATCAGATCATCCATCCTCGGCAATGGAAATCTGTACCTGATGGTTATCTTGTTGATCGCCCTCGAGTCAGTACACATCCTCTAGCCTCCGTCTTTCTTCGGACTGAGTACTGCTGGAACAACACATGGACTCAAGCTTTCCATGACTAACCCTTTGTCCAACAAATCCTGGACTTGCCTCTTAACCTCTTCATTTTCCTGCGATGTCAGTCTGTATGGGGCTTTGTTTGGAAAACTAGCTCCTGGTATGAGATCAATATGGTGACTCACACTTCTTATCGGTGGCAATGAACGAGGTAGTTCGTCCACTATGATGTCAATGAACTCTTCCAGCAGTTCCTAAATCTCCTCTGGTAAATCATCTACCCTTGTGTTAGTCAACACAATTCTAGGCTTTTTGACCACAATAAACTGTGTATCCTCCTTCTTAACCTCTGTAAGAAATTCTTTCCCACTCATGAGAAGTACTATGTTTCTTACTTCCGACTTTACCTCTTTATACTTTATCGGAAGCAACATGTGTGTCCTCCCATTCTTCTCCAGGGTGTATGTGTTCATCCGTCCATCATGAATCACATTTCTGTCATATTTCCATGGTCTACCCAGCAATAGATGACAAACATCCATGGGAATGACATCACACATAATCTTATCATTATATCCTCCTATCTTGAATTCAACCAAGAATTGTTTAGTGATAGTTACCTGATGTCCTTTCTGTATCCACGAAACTCTGTATGGGCTTGGATGATCAATCGTCTCCAGCTCCAGCTTCTCTACCATCTCTGTAGATACGAGATTATCCATGCTACCACTGTCTACAATGACCTTGCATACCCTATCCTTGGTCTTGCAAGAAGTCCTGAAACGTTTGGTCCTTTGGACTGAAATTTCCACCTCCTTCTCGGGTGTCAAAAGGACTTTACACATCATGAGTGATCTTCCGCCTTCAGCATCTTCTACCTCAACATCTTGCCTCTGTGCTTCGGCGATGTGAGTTTCTCCAATGTCCTTCTTTTTCTCTGGACACTCGTAAGACTTGTGCCCATTCTTTCCACACGTGAAGCATGTAATTACTCCACCTCTTCCTCTTCCTCTACCTATAGTACGAGGAAAAGTGTTGTTGTCAGCATAATCTCCTCTCTGCTTAGTATGCTGCCCTCTCTGTGAGGTTCCACCTCTCTCAATTTTACCCTGAGGTTTCTTCCATTCCTCCCTGGGCTTCTGATATTTGTCCTGGGCAACTGATTTGCCTCTGGGATGACTTCTGCCTCGACCCCTTTGAATTTGTTTTCGGCTCATCTTCTCTTCAGCTTTCAGAGCCATCTGATAAGCATCTTCCACCGTTTGGATGGTTACCATGCTCATCTCATCCTGGATATCATATCTCAGGCCATTCATATATCTAGTAACCTTTTCATCATCACTCTCCTGATGACCCATCCTGATGTTCAGTTTATATAATTCCTCAGTGTATTCTTTCACTATCATCAGCTTCTGTCTTAGGTTCTGCATCCTCCTGAACAGAGTAATTTGATAATCCCTAGGGATGAATTTTGCCTTCATCTTCACGATCATCCTATCCCATCTCTTGATCTTCTGCTTGCCCCTGCAGCATCTTTCAGCTTGTAGTTCATCCCAACACAATGTTGCATGTCCTTTCAATCTCGTGACAGCATGCATGACTTTCTTGTCTTCCTCAACGTCTTCATAGTCGAAGTATGTGTCTAGAGCTCTAATATAGTCTAGAAGCTCCTCTGCATCCAAGTTTCCCTCATAAACTGGAATGTCCATCTTTGATCTTGCACCCATCCTTGTAATAGCTCTGATCAAACGTTCATTTGATGCATCTTTGGCTACAAATTTTTCTTCGCGTTCAGCCTCAGCTTCACTCTTGGAATCACTGAGATCCCCAGCACTGACTGTGCATCTTTGTGCTATCTCCATGTCTTCGAGTCTAGCTCATAGATCATGCATTTGTCTCTCCATAGCTGGATCTATCATCTGTCGACCTCTTCTTCTCGGCATTTCCCTATCCTCTGGATCGGGTGATTGCATGTCCCTTCTCCTTGGAGGCATGGCGAATTCTCTTCTCTGCTACAGAAATCAAAGAACCTTTCTGTGCTTTGATACCAAACTGGTGCCAACGCCCTTCCTCACAACCCGCAGGTCGAAAGGCCTACGTCATCTCAGGATCTTTCCTTCCTTCGCAGCCCGAAGAACTCTAATGTTCTTCTATTTCCCTATCGGGAAATCTAAACCCATATTAAACCTTCATTGGATCTTCCTCTCGCACTCAGAAGATTGGACTTCATGACTTCGCGATGTCAAAGTTCAAGCGCTGGACTCTCAAATCCCCGAGACCCGATGACCAGTCAACGTTGGCCTTCTCTTTCCTCTATCGGGACTTTCCCTATCACGAATTCGACACTCGTGATGTCAAGCAACTCGGTTCTCCGACTCCCGATGCACGATACGTCGAAACTCCAACACACGCGTGAGTTGACCCTTCAACTTTCCGTCACTTCTATCGGGATTTCGAACTTCGTGGGATTACGAATCCTGATGTCAATGTTTCAGCACTTCTCGCTACGAAACCCCGATAACTCATGCCACCTGTCTTCCACTCTTACCCTTGTGGCCCCACACTACTCTATCACCGTTGGGATATTGCGTCTCGCGATTTCGCGATTCCTATTGCTATATTCACGGGACTTCAACCCACAAAACCCCAATGCACGATATACGTGTAGATCCAACGTCCCTGACCGGCTTGGATCAACGACTCTCTCCCTCCTGAGCTTTAACCTCTTGAGAATACTTCGATGTATCTCCCCTGCACCTTTGCTAGATCTAACAGCTCACGGAGATTCACGGATTCTCCTCGGAGAACTCCGTCCATCCGTTTCTCTTGACGATTTATGTGAGACGAACCTGGTTTTCCCTCGTGAAGACTGGTTCACCTGCCTGCGAACTTACAACACTTACTTGAACATCCCACACACAATTCGATGTGCTTTTCTTGGATGATTACTCGAAGGTCCTATGCCTCCTGAGATTTTCCCACAACTTCAGCTTCTTCAGGAAGAAATCTCTTGCTCGCACTCCCTGTGGCAACCGTCAAACACTCTTAAGTGATTGAATACTTCTACTCTGTGCACTCCTGCAGCAGCAATCTTCGACGCCTTCCTCAAGTTCGCAACCCTGAGACTTCACCTGGCCTGCACACTCCTTGCACGGCTCCTGTGCCCAACTTCACTTCTGCGGAAATGGGAACAAATGCTACCTATCTGAACCCTCTGTCAAGGCACTCCTTGCAGACACTTCGACTGCACTCCTTGCAGGAATTCTGGTTCAGATAGAGAAACAATTGAAACTCATTCCTTCTTCCCTTCAGAATTCAAACTCAAACATGAAATCGTATACACAACACATAAAGCAAATGTATAATAGGAAAACAAACATTCATGAGCACCTCATTCAACATCAATACATAGAGAACAATAAAAACCATGAATTTGAATCAATCTCTTCCTATTAATCCAAATATTTGTACATGGGTGTTCTTACACAACTCTCTGCTTGCTCCTATGCTCCAACCTTCAATAATGTTACAATGCATAATGAGGGTGTCTATATCCCGTTTCCCTCTTGCACTTTACAACTGTCTAATCTAGAATTAAATCCTATCTACCTGCATTAACTATGTTAAATGACTCCTACCTACTAAGGATGAGAGCTAAAGGCTCAAGGTCCGATTACAATACACAAATGTGTCTCATCTTAATGGCTCATTTAAGATGGCGCAACAACTTCAAGGAGATTTCAAAATTTGCGTTGGCGCTTGCCCAGCTATCCACTTGCATTCCACGCTGGCTCGCTTGACGTGGGAGATGCTCCTGCATCACAAAACTTGCACAACTATCTATCGCACTAAGGGATCGCGCACTAGATTGGGATATGAGTTTAGACACAAACAACCCACCAAGAACAACTAGAATGATGTTGGATATCAAGAAATTGTTGATAAATGAGTTTTAGAAGCCAATTTTAGAGGACTAGTACATGAACGAGATGATATAAATTAGACAAAAACTAGGAGAATCTATATGGGATATTGACCAGAGATTCAAGCGACTGAAAGGAAAGTTGAAATATCTCATGATAGATATGCAGCACAGGCATATGTTCATCAATTCACTATTACCACACTTAAAATATCCACTACGATAATAGAAGTTTCAAACACAGGCAGAGGCTCTATAGGAATCCCTACAACTGGAAGAAAACCAGTATTAGAAGACAGATCTAGCCATCGAAGAGTTGAAGGAGGATTTGAAGAACTTAACGTTCCAACTAAACCAGAACAAAAGTAAGGACAAATGGGAAGGCATTTGGTGTACCACATGCAGGACAGAAGGACACCATAAGAACGAATGTCCAACATTCACGCAGTATATGGTAGAAGGGATGCCAAATCTATTACCAATAGGAGGACTATGGTGCGAAATATGTAAGAAACGGGGTCATGAACTATATCACTGCCCAATGATGCAAACGTACCAGACAGTCCCAAAGAGTTCATATTGCAAGTTTTGCAAGTCAGTGGGCCATGATGAAAAAGACTGTATAACTATGGACTTGGGGGAGAGAGGACATCGGATGCATATAGGGTGCAGGTAGAAATGATGACTGAGCAAGCCGCACCTCAGTTTAACCAGGTACCATCCCCATACAACACTGTGCAGTCATACTATAATATTATGCACCAACCATATAATACTGTGTAGCCATAGTACAACACAACATAGCCTCAGTACAATACCACGCAGTAGAATCAGGCACCTTAGTATAACACACCATGAGGAGATTGAGTTGGCTACAGACGCGGAGGATGAGAAAGAGGAAGCTTTGGAAGAGGTAGAGGACCAGTGGTATGTCACAATTTTAAACAACCAGGACATTATGCAAGAGAATGTCCACTTCCACCAATGACTTGTATGTATTGTCGCGCATCTGATCATGACACAAAAGAATGTCCTATGTTACTAGGGAAGATCCATGAAAAGAGGAATAAAAAAAACTAGAATGTTCAATGGATTTTAGTGGAAGCGAGGGACAACGGAAAAAACATCAACATAGTTACGTGCAGAGGAGATAAAATAGGAAACGATGCAGTCCGACAAGAGCTAGTACAACATCAGTGGGTGAAGAAGAATGTCAAACCAAGGAAATTGTTCAATGCACAGAACAAGAAGGAAACATTTAAGCAAGCTAGACAAGAATTTATGAATCCAGACATCGCATCGACCTCAACTACGTAACATAGCAAGGAAGTACCAAAATGTGAGATGCCTCCATCGTTGGATCACACCAAAGAAATGCAACCCCTGGGACAAGTAAGTACAATCAAAGGATTTTTATAATCATGTGTAAAAATATTAAACGATCCATCCTCTCTCAAAATATTACAAAGTATGTTAGAAAGATGTAGCATAGAGACAGAAGGAAAACTAGAAAAAAAACAGTCAATCACCTACATATAAGGAGAAGAACAAGTAGGGAGTTCAAGCTAAATGCCAACAATGGAGATTTCAACATGGGAGATATCATACTGGATCTAGTATCCGAAGTCAATGTATTACCCAAGAAGACATGGAAAAGTATAAGAGAGACCACATTAGGATATTCACCCATTCGGTTGAAATTAGAAAACCAACACAAATTTCTACCAATTAGGAGACTGAAAGGAGTGAAAATAGACTTGGATGGAGTGCGCACTAAAGATGACTTCTAAGTAATAGAGATAGTGGATGACACAACACCATTTCCAACATTATAGGGATTGGATTGGGTGTTTGATAACCATGCCATAATCAATTTAAAGACCCGAAAAATGACATTTGAGTCAGGAGAATACA
>ML790911.1:93685-105065 GCA_009831015.1 Picea engelmannii | reverse complement strand
GAAGGCCTTTTTACAATAGACGGGAATGCAAAAAGTCCTAGACATCCAAAAACCTAACCCTAGGAGATGAAGCGCCAAAAGTCATGTGGGCCCCGTTTGGGTAAGTTAGTACATCAACTTCCCGGGGTCGTAACTTTTGCATATGATCTCCGTTTGGGGCGCTTGATAGCTCATTGGAAAGATCTATTCGAGAAATACAACGCTCGAGATAAAATAGCATCATAGATGCTATTTTGCGAGAGCAACATACCCAAAAAAACATCGTTTAGGGCCTCAAAATGGCCCCGAAAGTTCAGGACCCGAAAAAAACTGCTAAAAATAGTAAATTGCCAAAACTGCCAGAAAATTGTTTTGAGCCAGTCGGAAAAGGTGGGTGGCCACCGATATCCACCTAGATCAATCCTCCCTCCTTAGGAAGCAATGGTCTCCATTATGTTGAGTTCCCGGGGGAGAGGGAAAAGCGTTTGCTGGATCTACATCTGGGTGAGCTGCTTGTATTGTTGGAGACGTCGCGCTGCTCAGTTTGTGGAAGTTTGTCATGAACCTGTTGAAGTTGAGGTTGTTCAAAAAGTCGAGCTACATGAGAGGAAGGTGTGCAGAAGGAATCTTTGTGCTTTGTTGCAACCTTGTCGACCTGCTTCTGTTGGATAGAAGGTGCAAGGGGTGAGACTATAGTGGTTGCAATGTCCTTATGTTCCCCTTTTGAACAGATTGTGAAGAAGCTAAATTTTGCAGTATGAGATACTACCTTGCGACACTTTTTAGGTGAAACAATAGTTGGAACTACCTCTGGTATTCTGTAGAGATGGCCCCCCAAAGTAACAATGACACTACGGGGTCGAGACTCATAAATAGCATGGCGCTTCCACATATGGCTGGCCCAAGAGAACATCACAGACATCCAGTGGGGAAACATCACATAATACCTCATCCTTGAAGGGCTGGATGCCATATGACAATCGACATTGTTGGCTGACACGAAGATCTTGTCCTTGGCGAAGCCACCCAATGTTGTATGGTTGTGGGTGTGGTGTTGTCGACAATCCCAACTGTTTGACAACCTCTGTTGAGACGAGGTTCTTCTGGCTTCCGCTATCAACAATAAAATGTAGCGGGGTCCCCTTCACCCACATCTGTGAATGAAAAAGGCTCTCCCCCTCTTCAGGATCTGTTGGTTCTTCTGGTTGAATTGCTGCGATCGCGACAATAGCAGTGGGGTCTGCGTCAATGATCTACCATTTACCTGTATTTTCATAATCAGATTATGAATCAGGGTTCGGCTCCTTGTCTTTGATCTCGGCCACCAATGACTGTTTTAAGCGACATTCATCGGTGTTGTGCCAGGGGATTTTGTGGAAATCACACCATTTTCCGGTGTCCTTCTTTGTCTTCCCGTGACCCTTCTTTTCCTGTGTCTTGGACTGGTTTTCAGGAGACTGTTTCTTAAGGCCATCTTTGTCATACTTTGGTTGTTGCAGATTTGCAGACCCGAATTCCCGTTTGTTCTGGTGCTTAAATTTCTGCTCAATTTTAACAGCATATTGATAAGTAGCACCGAGTGATGAGATGTCCAGAAAATCCATTTCATTCTGGATGTATCTATGTAGAGCCCCACGGTATTTCAGAACCAAATGTCGCTCGAAGTCTTTGATACCCAACTTGGTGCGCAAGGTATGGAAGGTATTGGTGAACTCCAAAACTGCTTGGCCCCTCTCTTGTTGCAGTGTGGTCCATTTCATGTACTAGTCCTCATAGTTTCCAACAGGGTAATACTGTTCTTTTACCACATCCACAAAAAAATCCCAAGTGGGATCGACCCCATATATTCCAGACTCCTCTGTGGAACTTTGCTCCCAGTAAGTTTCCCACCAATGTTTGACATGAGGGAGAGCTTTAAGGAGTGAAAAGGTGATCTTTTCTTTGTTGGAAAAATTGTGAATAGAGAAATAACCTTCCAGCAGAGTTAACCATTTTTCTAGGGCTTTTGCATCTATCTGTCCTTCAAATACAGGAATATCAAAATTAAATTGTACCTTGAAAGGCGAGGTACCTCCAAAGTGGCCGCTTGATGAAGATGTGCCTGATGCTATCGGCAGGCATTGAAGGATGTGGGAAAAATTCTCCATCATTTCATCCCTCTGTCGCGTGAGAGCTTGCTCAAGCAACAGATTGATAGGATATCCTGATCCGTCGATTTTCTTTTCTTCCGCCATTGAGGGTTTCTTGGGTGTGTAAGAGCGATTGTCTTCAAGAGAGACAAGCTCGAGACCCAACTTGCTATACTCGGACCTCATCGGGGACATGCACTGAAAAAATGATCAAGAACATCCTGCTCTGATACCACTGATTCGGATTATTTTTGGCACGAAATGAGAGCGGAGATATAATAAAGAAATGCACAGAGATATTGCATATATTCAATAATATAACATAAATGTATCAGAGATGCAACCATAAACACAGATATACAATAATACACGATTTCTATTAATTAGAGAAATGTACAGAGACTGTAAAAATACAAAGTGAAAGACTCGCTAGAATGGTGGCAGCTTATCTCTGAGAAGAGATGTGATGGCTACTCGCATTTGCAAGAAGATGATTACAATGAGGCTCGAAAGCCCTTTTTACAATAGACAGGAATGCCAAAAGTCCTAGACATCCAAAAACCTAACCCTAGGAGATGAAGCGCCAAAAGTCATGTGGGCCCCGTTTGGGTAAGTTAGTACATCAACTTCCCGGGGTCGTAACTTTTGCATACGATCTCCGTTTGGGGCACTTGATAGCTCGTTGGAAAGATCTATCCGAGAAATACAACGCTCGAGACAAAATAGCATCATAGATTCTATTTTGCGAGAGAAACATACCCAAAAAAACATCGTTTAGGGCCTCAAAATGGACCCGAAAGTTCAGGACCCGAAAAAAACTGCTAAAAATAGTAAATTGCCAAAACTGCCAGAAAATTGTTTTGAGCCAGTCGGAAAAGGTGGGTGGCCACCGATATCCACCTGGATCAGTGTCCAAAATAAGATGTGCAAGAATAGACTGCGCAATAAGATGGGTAGGTACGGAGATATGGGAACCACCCAGTTTCCATGGGGTAAACGATCTAGAAGCATTTTTTACACATTATGAAGATGGAGTGTTAGAAAATCAGAGTTTCTTCACACTAGATATAACACTCAAGGCCACACCTGCAAGATGGTGAGGCACACACAATGAAAAAATCAAGTATTGTTACCAATGTAAGTGATTACTGCGCATTAGGTTTGGCGCAGAACAGAGAAGAAACCAACAACATAATTACTATGGACATGAGGCACCAACGAAACACTTGGAGAAGTGTAGAGTGCTATGGAAAATGACACCCCCAAAAGAATGGCCTCATCATTTCATACATACCTTAGAAGGCATCCCAACAAAATGGTATACAAACCAGGAAATCTGCAGAGGAAATACGAGCTGGCCAATATTGCAAAAAAAATTTATAGTCACTTTCTCATTCGAGCATGAGAAACCCAACATAGATGCAACACTTAAGAATATAAAAGGGGTGATATTCATTAAGGAACCAGAAGTCGAACTCATAATAGAGGAACAACAACAGAACAAAAATATAGTGAAAGAATTGTTGTCATGCTACCATGTGCAAGAAGAAGCACTAGATAAAGACGATCCACGTGATATTCAGATTGAGGAAGCAGAAGGTGAAAGAGAAGTGGAAGGTCCACCTCTAGAATCATAAGTAATTTTTGTGTCGATCAAGGTGAATAAATTCAACATTAGGATAGTTGAGAATCTCAAAATGGCCATCATTGGAGACTACTGGGATGAGCAGACAGTGGAAACCATAACATAGTTATTACGCAAGTACAACAACCTATTCCCCACAACGTTTATAGAAATGAAGGGCATAGTTGGAGAGCTAGGTGAAATGAAGATACCACTCATAGCTAAGGCAAGACCAATCAGATAACGACCATACAGACTAAATCCGATATATAAGCAAAAAGTCAAAGCTAAGATCGATAGGATTCTTTAAAATGGAATCATATAACCAATAGAAGAATCTGAATGGATAAGCCCGATGGTAGCTCAGGAGAAAAACCAAGGTGGGATAGGAATATGCGTCGACTTGAGGAAGTTGAATGATGCATGCCTACATGACTCGTTCCCTACACCCTTCACGGATGAAGTGTTGGAGAACGTAGGATGAAAATAAGTTTATTCATTCATCGACGGATTTTCAAGATATCATCAGATCAAGATAGCACCGAAAGACAGATACAAGACCACTTTTTCTATGAAATTGGGATCCTACCACTACATGATCATGTCATTCGGACTAAAGAATGCATCAACAATATATTCCAGAGTAGTCATAGCTGCATTTAAAGAATTTATCCACCAGTTCCTAGAGGTATACTTGGACGATTGGATAGTCTATAGCCTATTGAAATACCATGTAGAGGTCTTACGGCTGATGTTAGAAATATGCAGGCAGTGACATATATCATTAAACATCAAGAAGTGCATCTTCGAAACATCGTTTGGGTTACTATTGGGCGATATAGTATGCAAACAGGGTTTACTAGTAGATCCTACCAAAATTGCAGTAATCATTAACCTGCCACCACCAAAAATAGTTCAACAACTAAGAGTGACATTGGGACACACATGATAATATAGAAAATTTATAAAAGAGTATGTGTAGATCACCTCACCAATGGAGAAACTATTAAGGAAAGATACAAAGTTCAAGTGGGATGAGGATTGTCAACACAGTCTAGATACACTGAAATAAAAAATGGTCACCGTGCCAATACTAGTATTCCCAGACTGGGAGAATACATTCCACGTAGAAGTAGATGCATTGGGCATATCACCTGGAGCTATTCTAGCGCAGTGAGGAGTAGGAGAATTGGATCATCCGATAGCATTTGCAAGAAGAAAACTGTAAGAATCAGAGAAGAACTATAACACTACAGAGAGGGAAGTCCTAGCTATGGTCTACGCACTGCAGAAGTTCAGACATTACTTATTGGGAAAACATTTTAAGATGTTCACAGATCATTCAACCCTTAAGTACCTAGTCAAAAATCCAATGTTGGGGGGGGGGGGAATCTATTGATGGCTACTGTTGTTTCAAGAATTTGATTTTGAAGTGTTAAGGTTTAATCTATTATTATAGTTCTTTTCATTTCAATAGACAACAATAGCATAAGATAGGACCACTAAGAAATACACAATCACAAGAGACACATCATTTATCCCGGGAAACCCTCAAGGGGAAGAAAAATCAACAAATACTTCCTTATTATAGATAGCCAATACAATGACAAGAGATAACTCAAACAAATGCAGAAAGTCCTCTCCCAAGAATGCGCCTCTCTCTCTCTCTCTCTCTCTCTCTCTCTCTTCTCCAACTGTAGCTCTGAAACTTGCTCCTCAATGAAGAAGTGAGTGTGTGTCTAAGCGAGGCATTAGCCTCCTTATTTATACAATTCTAGCACATGTGGAAGTGTCTCTTCACTGGCAGGGCTGACTTCTCAATCTGGGTGGTTATAACCACCTTTAATATATTATGGGGCATTTTTAATATATTTTGAGGCCGACTTCTTATTCTTCCTATTACAGCTATATTTTGACCAATCCACAAAAGGGGATTTGGTCCTTTACAATAGACGACATGATCAATTTGCAATGGAGATTGATCTAATGAATAATTCCATAATAATAATTAGAATACACTTTGCAATTACATTATTTCAATACTCCCTCTTAACAAGAAGGGTATTCTTCAATAGCATCAGGCGAGAGAGAGGACAGCATCACAAACAACATCAGGTGGGTGAGAGGACAACATCATCAATATCATCTTGGAACACTGACTCGTGTATCTATAAATCATTAGAAGTTTTTTCTCATCGACAACATCGTCGGTCTCAAAGGAATGAAATCATCATCTGCATCAATATGGATTAGTATAAAACTAATACATCATCATCATAGCATGAGGCTGGTCACATCATCACAACAAGAGGATGGCTCATCATCAAAACACAAGGTTGGCACATCATCACAACACGAGGTTGGCACACTATACAACAATTAAGATGGAATCACAATACTGGACTGGCTTTACGTCACAACTATCAAGATGGAAGCATAGTACTCCTCTTTCTTTTTGTCACAATAGTCATACTGGAAGCACAATACTGGACTAGCTTTACATCGCATCTATCAAGCTGGAAGCACAGTACTTGTCTTGCTTTTCATCACAACAATAAATATGGAAGCACGATACTAGACTGGCTTTACGTCACAACTATCAAGTTGGAAGCACAATACTTGTCTTGCTTTTCATCACAACAATAAAGCTGGAAGCACAATACTCATCTTGGTTTTCGTCACAGCTATAAAGCTGGAAGAACAATACTCGTATTGCTTTTCATCGCAGCTATAAAGCTGGAAGCAAGGTACTAGACTGGCTTTACGTCACAACAATTAAGTTGGAAGCACAGTGCTAGACATATCTCAACACAACAACTAGACTTTCTTTACGTCACAGCGGTTAGGATGGAAGCACAATACTAGGCACATCTCAACACAACAACTAGACTTGATTTACGTCACATCGGTTAGGATGGAAGCACAATACTAGGAACATCTCAACACAACAACTAGACTGGATTTACGTCACAGTGGTTAATATGGAAGCACAGTACTAGGAACAACTCAACACAACAACTAGACTAGCTTTACATCACAACAGTTAAGATGGAAGCACAGTACTAGGCACATATCAACACAACAACTACTCCCCCTTTTGAGGGAGGTCCTTTCGGACTATACCAAGCTTATCTCGAAAGTGCTCAAACTTTACATGAGATAGAGGCTTGGTCAAAACATCGACAACCTGGTCATTCGTGCTAACATATTTGAGCTTTATGGCTCCTCTTTGCACCATGTCACGGATGTAATGATATCAGATCTCTATGTGCTTCAACTTGTCATGGAATACATGATTCTTTGTCATCTTTATGCAGCTCTGGTTGTCACATAAGATCGTGGTTGCTTCCATCTCTAGGTAAAATAGACCAGTCAATAACTTACGAATCCATATAGATTCGCAGCTGGAAGAACACGCAACAATGTATTCTGGTTCTGTTGTACTGAGAGCAATGCTGGATTGCTTCCTACTCTTCCATGAGATCATGGCTAATCCAAAACTGAAACAACATCTTGAAGTGCTCTTCCTATCAGAGACACTTCCATCCCAATCTGAATCAGTGTACCCACTCAATGTGAAATCATGATCTCCATCATAACTGAGACCACAATCTAATGTACCCTTAAGGTACCTCATCACATGTTTTGCAACAACTAGGTGAACATGTATGGGTTATACCAGAAACTGACTCAACGTGTTCACGACAAAACAAATATCTGGTTTGGTGTTTTTCAGGTACATCAACGATCCAATGATCTATCTATACAGCGTGACATCAATCAATTATGACGAAATGTCAACCAATAGATTCAACTTCGTTTCCATGGGTGTATTCATGGACTTGCACTCTAACATGTCTAATCTCTTCAGGATTTTGACTGCATACTTCCCTTGGTTGAGGAGTATCCTCTCTGGACTTTTCCATACCTCAAGACCTAAGAAATAATGCATTAGGCCAAGGTATTTCATCTCAAATTCTGAGGTGAGCCTCTTCTTACATTCGGTGATGATTGTTTCTTCTCCAGTTAAGAATAAGTCATCCACATACAACAATAATATCACTAGCTCATCATTCATAACCTTGAAGTAGAGGTTAGAATCTGCTTTACTCTTGGTAAATCCCAAGCTCATCAAGAAATTGTCTATCCTACCATACCAATCTCTAGGAGCTTGCTTCAATCCATACATAGCCTTATTCATCTTGAAGACATGAGACTTCTTGTCTTCAACTTCAAATCCTTGAGGTTTCTCTATATACACTTCTTCTTCGATGACACCATTCAGGAAGGCTTTCTTTATGTCCATCTGGTGTAACTTCCACTTCATCTTAGCTGCAAGGGCTATGATGGTTCTGATCGAAGTGTATCTGGCTACAGGAGAGAATGTCTCTTCATATTCAATGCCTTCCTTTTCAGAAAAGCCACGAGCGACAAATCTTTCTTTATACTTCTCAATACTTCCATCAGGAAAATGTTTTATTTTGAAGATCCATTTGGAAGATACCACATCCTTTCTCTTCAGTCTGGGAACTATTTGTTGGCATGTTTAACAGGCAGAGTATTCTTGACATTGATGGCAAGATTAGAGTATGCATCGATGGAAAATTAGGGAAAAAGTAAGCTCAGGAGGAATTAGCATAGATTCGAACAGAGTGCAAAGGTGTGCTTGTTCATTTGATGGAAAACAGGCAGGCAAGGAATACCAGTAGCGCAACGATGATCAAATGGCAAGATTGAAGTGTCGGTCAAACTCCATTTTGGAGTTTCAACTACTGGGATTTCGGATACCGAGAGTTGGAGATGTCAAGAAATCCCACTATAGGAGTCCCGAAGTCTCGAAATGCGAAATCGCAATATAACCTGAACCGTTGGATCAACGACAAATCTGGACCATCGATCCAAGAATAAGACGTGGTGAAAGATCATGATTTCGTTGACTTAAACGTCAAAGGAATGAAATGCTCCAATCTTTCAACTCGCGAAATCACGAAATGCGAAATCCTAAAAACCCGAAACAGGCACACCACTCGTAGTTTTGAATATCGGGATTTGGTTACTAGGAGATGGAGATGTCAGAAACTCTCGTCCTCAAGAGTCTCGAAGTGCCGAAATGTGAAATCCCAAAAACCCAAAAAAGGCGCATCACTCGGAGAGTTGGATACCGGGATTTCAGTTACCGGGAGATGGAGATGTCAGAGACTCTCATCAACAGGAGTGCCAAAATGGAGAAATGATCTGAGCCATTGGTTCAAGGATATTGTGGACCATTTATCTGACTCCATTTTGAAGTATTCGATACTGAGATTTCGGATACTGGAAGGTTGAGAGGTCAAGAGTTAGGACAATGCATCACAGGAGTCCCAAAATCGCGAAACCTGAAGTCGTGAAATGCGATTCACTGAAATTGGAAAAGCTGGAGTAGCAGACTGTTGATCTGACTCCATTGCATAGTTTCGGATACTAGAACTTGGAGGTGTCAAGAACACTTCACCACAGGAACACCGAAGTACTGAAATGCGAAATCGCAAAAAGCACTTTATGGATAAGCGCTTGGTCTTGGCCATGGTCATATCAAGGAAGGAGCTAGTCCATGCTAAACCCCATTTCAGGGATCGGGAGTTGGAGGAGTCAAGGGACTGATTGGAGAATCCACAAAATGTGAAATAGCGAAATGCAGTTTTGAACTAACTGATGGTCACCGCCTGTGGTCACATCGACAAAATATGGGGGAAGGATCTAGTGCAGACAAGCTCCTTTTCGGAGTTTCGGGGATCGCGACTGGGAGTGTCGAGACACTTGGTCACACAAATGTTGAATTTTTGAACGCCGAAATGCCGAAATGATGAAATGTCTATATAGGTGGTGGTCACCACCGATAGTCATGCAAGTGGAAGGAGCTAGCATAGTTGGGCTCTATTTCAAGGTTCACACTGTAACTACAAGTAAACTACTGATGGTTTCTGCTAGAGGTGTAGAAAAGACTTATGTGTAATAGCTAGAGGAGCGGAAGAGTCTAAGGGAACCTTCCAGTGGAATGAGGACTAGCCATAGAGGTGATTGACAACTGGAAGAGTGTTTGAAGCCTGTGACTACAACAGAGAGGTTAATATTGACTGTGCCAAAGAAGACGACGAGTCTCATCTACTAGAGAGGCTGATGAATCTTAGCGTAACACCCAATGATGTTGGACGTGTGGGTTTAATAGCCAGAGAAGCTAAAGAGTTTCCATAATGAACAGGTAGAGCACACGACATGCAGACCATGCAGAACCACTGTATACAGTGAATGCACAAGATGCACAGGGAGTATAATAATGTGGGACGAAGAAGAGATTGGGTGTTGTTGCTGTGGTGAGGGATGCATTTGTGAAGAAGGAGGTGGAGTGCAGTAGCTGAAAGTGACAGAAGACAAAAGGTGCATTAAATGGGAATGGTGTAGAAAGCACAAGAGGCAGAAGAACAGAAAAGGGCAATGGAATCGTGCAAAAAGACAGTGAGGAAGACAGAGCAGTGAAATCTTGCAGAATAGTGATGAGACTGGTAAGCTGTTGTTGAACACTATATCACTGTAACAAGTCTCAGTAATTGATATTCATAAATCAGGGTGGTAGGGAGGTTCTAGGGAGGATTGGTGTCCTCAGAGGTTCAAGTGGGTGCTTGAACACAGGGAGTTGTAGCTTCCTTCTAGTTGGTGCTATAGAAACCAGGGAGTTGGTGCTTCCTTCTAGTTGGTGCTAGAGAAACCAAGGAGTTGGTGCTTCCTTCTAGTGGGTGCTAGAGAAAACAGAGAGTTGGTGCTCTCAGCAAGTTGCAGCTTGCAAAAATAGAGGTTGTAGCCTCACAATGAGTTGGTTCTCATATTTATGATAATGTAAATAATGTAAATAATACTTATCATATAAAGAAGAAGAGGTTTTTACCTTTTATGGGTTTCCTCGGGAAATATTTGTCTCTGTGTATCTCATATATGTGACTGATGCTGAATGTGCCATTGCTTATTTCTCTGCATTATTGTGATCATCATTGAGTGTCTTGTAAAGAATTTAAAAGAAGCATAATTGTTTAAGCATGGTAACAATTGATTCACCCCCCCCCTCTTAGTTGTCCAACAATTGGTATCAGAGTCAACCCCTTTTATCTAAAGGTAGATCCTAGAGCTTAAACATGTCAAGCCATGAAGGAAATTCAACCAATAAGGCCCTTTTGTTGAATGGAACAAACTTTGCCTTCTGGAAAGTTAGAATGAGAACCTACATAATGGCTTTAGGTGGAGATGTTTGGGATGTGTTAGATACTGGTTATGTGAATCCAGTTGTACTAGCCAATAAGGATGACAAACTAGAATTTAGCTTCAATGCTAAGGCTCTAAATGCTATCTTGAGTGGGCTTGCAGAAGCAGAATTCATAAAAGTTATGCATCTAGGAACTGCCAAAGAAATGTGGGACAAACTCATTAGCAGTTATGAAGGTAATGAAAAGGTAAAGGATGCCAAGCTTCAAACCTACAGAATACAATTTGAACAACTGAAGATGAAGGAAGATGAAACTATTGGAAAATACTTTCCGAGAGTAGAAGAAATGGTAAATGCAATGAAGGCACTTGGTGAAACAATTGAGGAACCTTCTTTAGTTCAGAAAATCTTGAGATC
>ML790911.1:72331-89747 GCA_009831015.1 Picea engelmannii | reverse complement strand
TGCAAATTACTCAGAGGTCTGAAGGGATGTTCATTTCTCAAGAAAAATATCTAAGAGAAATGTTGAAAAGGTTTCAAATGGAAGATTCTAAACCTATGGGCACACCTATGGTTACTAGCTACAAATTAAGCAAGGATGATGACTCACCTGATGTTGATCAATGTTCATATAGGTCAATGATAGACAGCCTGTTGTACATCACAACATCTCACCCAGACATAATGCATGTTGTAGGAATGGTTGGAAGATATCAGTCTGCACCTAAACAGAGTCACTTACTAGCTGTCAAAAGGATATTCAGGTATTTGAAAGAAACAATGGCTTATGGTTTGTGGTATCCCAAAAATCAGAATTTTCGGTTAACTACTTATTCAGATGCAGATTGGGCAAACTGTGTTGATGAGAGAAAAAGCACCAGTGGAGGAGCATTCTTCATGGGTGACTCATTAGTAGCATGGCTTAGTAAAAAGCAAGGTTCCATTTCTTTATCAACCACCGAGGCAGAGTACATTGCTGTTGCTACCTATTGCACTTAGGTATTATGGATGATTTAGACACTTGTAGACTTGGAGGTAAAATACACTGCACCAATCCCAATTCATTGTGATAACACTAGTGCCATCAATGTGTCTAAGAATCGTGTATTCCACTCCAAGACCAAGCATATTCCCATAAAATACCATTTTCTGAGAGAGAAAGTCACCAATCAGGTTTTTCAGGTTCAGTACATTCCAACCATAGAACAAATAGCAGACATTTTTACTAAACCCCGAGCTAAGACCCCTTTTGAATATCTCCGACAGAAGTTGGGAGTCATCCCGTTTCACACCTAAGAAAGTCCATCCTGTTAGGGGGAGTCTTATATTGATTGCATATTTGATACCTCCTAAAAATAATGAAACAACTCAGGGGGAGTGTGCTTTCTTTGACATTGATGTCAAAGGAGGAGAAAAGGACAGGTCAGGGTGCCTTTGTTGCCATCAATGACAAAGGGGGAGATTGTTAGCATGTTTAACAGGAAGAGTATTCTTGACATTGATGGAAAGATCAGAGTATGCATCGATGGAAAATTAGGGACAAAGTAAGCTCAGGAGGAATTAGCGCAGATTCGAATGCAGTGTGAAGGTGTGCTTGTTAATTTGATGGAAAAAAAGAAAGCAAGGAAGACCAGCAGAGAAACGATGATCGAATGGCAAGATCGAAGTGTTCGTAAAACTCCATTTCAGAGTTTCAACTACCGTTATTTTGGATACCAGGAGTTGGAGATGTCAAGAAATCCCACTATAGGAGTCTCGAAGTCGCGAAATGAGAAATCGCAATATAACCTGAGTCGTTGGATCAAGGATAAATCTGGACTATCGATCCAAGAAGAAGACGTGGCAAAAGATCATGCTTTCACTGACTAAAAATTCAAAGGAATGAAATGCTCCAACCTTTCAACTCACGAAATCGTGAAATGAAAAATCCCGAAAACCCGAAATAGGCGAACCACTCCGAGTTTTGAATACCGGGATTTCGGTTACCGGGAGATGGAGATGTCAGAAACTCTCATCATCAAGAGTCCTGAAGTGCCAAAATGTGAAATCCCGAAAACCTGAAAAAGGCGCATCACTCGGAGAGTTGGATACCAGGATTTCGGTTACCGGGAGATGGAGATGTCAGAGACTGTCATCAACAAGAGTGTCGAAATGGAAAAATGGGAAATGGTGAAATGATCTGAGTTGTTGGTTCGAGGAGATAGTGGACCATTGATCCGACTCCATTTCAAAGTATTCGATACCGGGATTTCGGATACCGGGAGGTTGAGAGGTCAAGAGTCAGGACACTGCATCATAGGAGTCCTGAAATCGCGAAACCCAAAGTCGCGAAACCCGAAGTCGCGAAATTAGAAACGCTAGAGTACCGGACCATTGATCTGACTCCATTTTAGAATTTCAGATACCAGAACTTGGAGGTGTCAAGAACACTTCACCACAGGAATGTCGAAGTACCGAAATGCGAAATCGCGAAAAGCACTTTATGGATAAGCACTTGGTCTTGGCCATGGTCATATCAAGGAAGGAGCTAGTCCGTGCTAAACCCCATTTTGGGGATCAGGAGTTGGAGGAGTCAAGGGACTGACTGGAGAATCCCCGAAATGAGAAATAGAGAAATGCAGTTTCGAACTAACTGATGGTCACCGCCTGTGGTCACATCGACGAAATATGGGGGAAGGAGCTAGTGCAGACAAACTCCTTTTCAGAGTTTCGGGGATTGCGACTGGGAGTGTCGAGACACTTGGTCACACGAATGTTGAATTGTCAAACGTCAAAATGCCGAAATAATGAAATGTCTATATAGGTGGTGGTCACCACCGATAGTCACGCAAGAGGAAGGAGCTAGCATAGTTGGGATCTATTTCAAGGTTCACATTGTAACTACAAGTAAACTACTGATGGTTTTTTCCAGAGGTGTGGAAAATACTTCTTTGTAACAGCCAGAGGAGCGGAAGAGTCTAAGGGAACCTTCCAGTGGAATGAGGACTAGCGATAGA
Source organism: Picea engelmannii (assembly GCA_009831015.1). Lineage (NCBI taxonomy): Eukaryota > Viridiplantae > Streptophyta > Pinopsida > Pinales > Pinaceae > Picea > Picea engelmannii. The sequence continues at coordinate 87,214 of ML790911.1, read as the reverse complement.
GGCGATTGATAGCTGGAAGAGCGTTTGAAGCCTGTGACTGCAACAGAGAGGTTAATCTCGACTATGCCAAAGAAGACGACGAGTCTCATCTACCAGAGAGGATGAGGAATCTTAGCGTAAAACTCAGTGATGCTGGACGCATGGGTTTAACAGCCAGAGAAGTTGAAGAGTTGCCATGATGAACAGGCAGAGCACACGACATGCAAACCATGCAGAACCACTGCATACAGTGAATGCACAAGATGCACAAGGAGTATAATAATGTGGGACAAAGAAGAGATTGGGTGTTGTTGTTGTGGTGAGGGATGCATCTGTGAAGAAGGAGGTGGAGTGCAGTAGCTTAAAGTGATAGAAGGAAAAAGGTGCATCGAATGGGAATGGTGTAGAAAGCACAAGAGGCAGAAGAACATAAAAGGGAAATGGAAGCATGCAGAAAGACAGTGAGGAAGACAAAGCAGTGAAATCTTGCAGAACAATGATGAGACTGGTAAGCTATTGTTGAACACTATATCACTGTAATAAGTCTCAGTAATTGATATTCATAAATTAGGGTGGTAGGGAGGTGCTAGGGAGGACTAGTGTCCTTAGAGGTTTAAGTGGGTTCTTGAACATAGGGAGTTGTAGCTTCCTTCTAGTTGGTGCTAGAGAAACTAGGGAGTTGGTGCTTCCTTCTAGTTGGTGCTAGAGAAACCAAGGAGTTGGTGCTTCCTTCTAGTGGGTGATAGAGAAAACAGAGAGTTGGTTCTCTCAGCAAGTTGCAGCTTGCAAAAATAGAGGTTGTAGCCTCACAATGAGTTGGTGCTGATATGTATGATAATGTAAAGAATGTAAATAATACTTATCATATAAAGAAGAAGAGGTTTTTACCCTTTATGGGTTTCCTTGGGAAATATTTGTCTCTGTGTATCTCATATATGTGACCGATGATGAATGTGCCATTTCTTATTTCTCTGCATTATTGTGATCATCATTGAGTGCCTTGTAAAGAATTTAAAAGAAGCATAATTGTTTAAGCACGGTAACATCTAATTCACCCCCCCTCTCGGTTGTCCAACACTATTTCCCATACATCATTTATTTATTTATTATGGATTGGCATTCTTCTGTCATAGCATCTTCCCATTCTTTCTTCTGAATGGCTTATTCAAAGAAAGTATGCTCTTTCTCTAGGATATCACACATCAAAGCCATATAACTGGAGAATGGCTTAGGTATCTTCACCTGTCTCGTGGTTCCTTCGGGAAAACCATACTTCTCTCCATCTTGAATAAGATCTCTTGCCTAAGAAGGATTTCTTTTATGGGAGATCATCGTCTGAGGAGGTTCTTGAAATTATACTATGTCATGATCTTCTATAATTTCCTCATAAGGGGAAGTTATGACTTCCCTCACTGGTTTTGTAGCTCTAGGAACCTCCCTCACTGATTTTGCAGCCCTGGAGATTACGGGTTCCTCTTCATATACTTCTTAAAGATAGCATCTTCTCTATTTCTTGAGTGCTACATATTCATTGAAGGTCACATCTCTACTGATCTCAGTGTGATGGTGACCTAGTATATAAATCCTAAATTCCTTAGAGACCTCACGGTATCCCACAAATATTCCCTTCTTTCCTGAGGGTTCCATCTTGTTTCTCTTCTCTTTAGGAATATGTATAAATACTGGGCAACCAAACATTGTGAGATGGATTACCTCTGGTTTCTTTCTAGTGAACATCTCTTCCGGGGTCTTGAACCCAAGTGCACTATGGGACAAACAATTTTTCACATATACGACTGTCATTGTTTCTTCTGCCCACAAGCACATTGGAAGATCTTGATCATGGATCATGGTCTTCACATATTCCATTATCCTTATGTTCTTTCTTTCAACTACATTGTTTTGTTGAGAATTATAGAGAGTGGTGAGCTCCCTCTTGATCCCAACATCTTTCTAGAAGTTCACAAACTCGTTTTGAGGTGTATTCTCCTCCATTATTTGACCTGAGTATCGATCTTTCTTTCAGAAAGATTCTCTATCAAGGGTTTGAATTCCTTGAATTTGTTGAACACTTCATCTTTAGATTTCAAAAAATACACCCAGTCATTACGAGAATAATCATCAATAAATGATACATAGTATACATACCCACTAATGGAGGACGATGTCATTGGGCCATAGACATCTGAATGAATGAGATCTAGGACTCCTTCTACTTTGTTGTCTCTCTTTGGAAAAGGGTTCTTGATGTTCTTCCCTTGTGCACATCCATTGCACACGCCTCCATGGTCAACCTTGAGTTCCAGTAGACCTATGACAACTTTGCATACATATGGTAGCACCTTGTAGTTGATGTGGGATAATCTTCTATGCCAGAGATCACATGGATTCTCAGTGGCGTGGGTCATGGCAGCTTCTGAGTGACCCTTTATATTATACAAGCCACCTTCTTCTTTTCCAATGATGATTTCTTCATTTATGGTTTCTCCTTTAGTACGTTACCTTTTTCAACCTTCACTATAGCTTCCTCAGGGTTATTACCTGTGACCTGGAACAAGGTCAGTAAAACAACAAGAAAGAGTAATATCCTTTTGATAATATGAAGCAGTAGCATGAACAATCATCACAGTAACTTGTCTGAAGAAAAGATTAAAGGTAAGGAATAAAATAAGAAATGAGGTCAACACTCTCATAGTGTTGTGATCAAACATTCCTCCATGGAAACCTGGAACTAACACACGAGGTTTCTCCTGGGACCTGGAGCCTTCTCCTCAAGAATGAGTTCTTGCTTTTCTTTTAAGTTTCCTTCACTCAAGATGACGAGTGCTTTCTTCAACCTGTCTTTTGTACTGAGACAATACGCTATCTTGACAGAAGGTTGGGTTAGAGGATAAGCTCTATGATCTCAAATTTTAATCCATCTAATACCTTGACTCAGATTTTGATCAAAGGTTAGAATTATGCTCATGCAACACTGATCAAAATAATGTCATAACAAAAAGATGCATATCAGAATAATCACACCTAGGTTACATCATTCCTCTGAATGTGTTGGATCTTGAGATCCTTTTGGATCTATGACAAGAGATCCCTTTTCCTGCAAACACTCTTTAAAGTTTAACCATTTAAACATATGTGAGTACATACCTCTGATAACATTTGCAGGTAGTGGATCCATCCGGCAGCAACGATAATCATTACCAACTCTTAATAACTTCAAGGGTGACTGCAACTAGTACTACGGCTGCAACTGCAACTGGTTTTGAGACTGCAACTGCAATTGCAACTTGGGGTTTTATGAGGAAACCCTAATTTTCAAACTTCAAATTTTGAAATTCTAATCTAGGGGATAGATGCGTTGAGATGAGGTGAGTAAGCTGGTGCAGTTAGATTCCTGAAAATCCAACTTTTACCCCCTCAAACTTTACCAGCAGATTTCTGGACTGGTGCTTCTAGTTTTCTATTACTTCTGGTACTCTAGTTTTCTGGTTTTGTGGTACTTTGTGAAAACTAGGGTTTCACTTTCTCAGAGATCTATCCACTGAAAAGTTGCGTTGAGGATGCCAAAGTGATCCTTGAGGAAAGGCACACTTTTCTAGATGGGTTTAGGGCTGAAATACTTCACCAACCAAAAATCCCTAATTTGCATGTACGAAAACAATGACGTTTTTCAGTTTCTCTTGTTAAAGATCCTCTCTTCAGCTTAGCTCTAATACCATGTTAAGGTTTAAGCTATTATTAGATTTCTTTTCATTTCAATAGACAACAATAGAATAAGATAGGATCAGTGATAAATACAAAATCACAAGAGACACATCATTTATCCTGGGAAACCCTCAAGGGGAAGAAAACCCAACAAAAACTTCCTTATTATAGATAGCCAATACAATGCCAAGAGATAACTCAAACAAATACATAAATTCCTCTCCCAAGAATGCGCCTCTCTCTCTCTCTCTCTTATCCAACTTTAACTCCAGAACTTTCTCCTCAATGAAAAAGTGAGTGTGTGTCTAAGTGAGGCACTAGCCTCCTTATATATACATTTCTGGCATGTCTAGAAGTGTCTCTTCATTGGCAGGGCCGACTTCTCAATCTGGGTGGTTATAACCATCTTTAATATATTATGGGGCCTTTTTAATATATTTTGGGGTTGACTTCTTATTTGCCTATTACAATTATATTTTGACCAATCCACAAAAGGGGATATGGTCCTTTACAATAGACGACATGAACAATCCACAATGGGGATTGATATAATGAATAATTCCACAATAATAATTAGAATACACTTTGCAGTTACATTATTTCAACATGAAGTAATAGTCAAGCCAGGGAAGTTGAACGTAGGACCTGACCACCTATCAAGGGTCACAAACGAAGAAGAACCTACAAATTTAGAGGATAAATTTCTAGATGCATAGTTATTTTCAGTCCATATCATCGATGAATACTTCACAGACATCATCCAGTAATTGAGTACAGGGACTGCGCCATAGGAATACAACACCATGAAGAAGAAAAACTTGGTAGTCTAGGATGCATATTATCAAATGATTACAGGACACGTATACAAAATTGGCACAGATAACATCCTGAGAAGAGGTGTGCTAGAAAATGAAAGACCAAGGATTTTAGCAGAATCCTGTGAGAGAATAGCAAGAGTACACTATGCAGGCAAAGCTACTGTGAGGACGGTATTGCGCATAGGACTATGGTGGCCAACCATTCATAGAGACTCGAAAGAGTACTGCCAGAAATGAGATGTATGTCAGAGGGTTGGTAAACTGGATAGAAGGGACGAGCTTCCCCTGCGACCATAGGTAACGATGTAGGTATTCAAAAAATAGGAAATAAATTTTGTAGTACCAATTAACACACCCACCAAGAAGACATAAGCAAGGTACATTATCATTGCGACAGAATACCTAACAAGATGGGCAGAAGAAACACCAGTCAAATATTGCAGCGTAGAGACAACCACACACTTCCTATTTGAACATGTGATCACTAGATTTGGTTGCCCAAGGATTTTGATGAGTGACCAAGGAACTCACTTCATTAGCAACACTATTAAGGCTATGACTAAGGAATTTGAAGTCCATCATCAAAAGAGTACATCATATTATCCACAAGCGAATGGAATAGTAAATTCCTTTAACAAAATCCTTGAGAATGCACTGACGAAGATCTGTAATGTCAACAAGAATGATTGGGACCTAAAAATACCAACAATATTGTAGGCATACAGGACCACATGCAAGAAGTTGACAGGACACACACCATTCAGATTGGTATATGGACAAGAAGCAATGGTGCCATTAGAATTTTTGGTACCCAGTCTGCGCGTAACAATGATTATGAACATGACGGAACGAGGCATATTACATGATAGGATAAATCAATTGATGATCATGGAGGAATATAGGATCCTAGCAAGGTTCCACCAACAAGTTCAAAAATCAAGGGATAAAGCTTGGCATGTCATACATATCAAGAGGAAAAATTTCAAGGCAAGAGACTTAGTGTTGATGTATGAGAGTTAATCCATTCAACATTCAGGAAAACTTAGAATACACTGGTTAGGACCATATGAGGTAAAAAATGTCACAGATGGGGAATTTGTACAGTTGAAGGACTTAGGAGGTGTAGAACTCAGAGGGATGATCAATGGGAGTCGATTGAATATGTACAAGGGGACAGTCAACCACCCGCAACTTGAAAGTCACCGCACAGTCGAAAAAAAAGGAGGGGGGGGACAAAAAAGGCATAGTGCGTCTAAAATAGAAGGAGCATGCGCCGAAAGTAGAATGAGCATGCACGCTTGACAATATGAGCCCAATGGAGACAAGGACAATGGTTAGTTCAAAGTGAAAACACGCGATAAAGGTGGATACGGCAAAAGAAGTTCCATTTGACGGAGGCTATCAGAATTGAGTACCAGAAATGACTGATGGGATGTAGCATTAATCATGCCAACTATAGATAGAGAGGGAAATAAATGGCCAGTACAAAGGAACTGGCGACTCAATTAAAGCATAATCATGAAAATGTCTCTGACAATCTTCAAACAACCCTGATACAAAGCAAGGATGTGAGAGAAGAAAGGTTATTGCAAAATTGGAAAAGGCATAGAGTGAGAGAACATACGAAGCGAAGAGTGAAGGTTGTAGAGGTTGCAGAGGCTACTGAGCTTAAAAAATGACAAGTTTTTACCACCATGGCACCACCTATGCAAGGAGAACCAAGAAAAACTGCTAGGTGACCACGAGGCAGTACCAGAGCACAAGTGCAACCACAGGGAAGCGAACAACAACCATCTCAATCGTCAGAAGTTGTCAATGTGGACAAAATCCCATCGCCATATACAACACTGGGAAGCCCCACACCCATTAAAGAAGAAACCCAAGAGAGAGTACCTATGGGCATGGACATTGATATGCCGAAAGAGGGGCAGGGCTGACAAAATGAGGATGCAAGAAGCCAAGTGTAACCCAAAAACCCTATAGAATCCCCAAGAGTCAATGGGACCACTCTAAACTAGGAAATAATGACCATTCCAGAAGAATCACAAACAAACATGTCGTAACAGCCACAGGAGGGAGCAATGGAATATGTCACTGGTTGACCAAACGAGTATGATGAAGAACATACAATGGAGGCTGGAACCTCGAGTCAACCACCATAGAGAAAGGACAAGCAGATGGTACCTAGGTCACCACGCAAACAACCCGCCGCAACAATTGTTTTTCCATGCATACCGGACGGGGTACATGTACCAGGAAATTTGTTAGGTTATGTAGAGAAATTGAGGTACTCAAACCATGATGTAAGAGACATGGACAAGTTCCCAGAGTTCGCTAAGAAAGTCTACCTACAGACAGTGGGTATAGGACCTTTTGGGGAACCAATCCATCAACTAGTCCAGCGGGAAGAAATATTGGCCAAAACCGAGATTCTAGGACTATTGGACCTACCACACTTTGGCAGAGGCCAGTATGCAAACAACTGCGTCAAGAATACGATGGCAGTCACACATGGTGGATATCTATGGTTGGAACAACTCATCTCAATAGACATAGAGCTCATCGAACACATCATAGGGATGCCATCACAAGGCATGGATCCTGCACAGTTCCTCGAGGAAAAAACAAAGGAGAAATCACTGGCCGAAGAAATGAAGAAGAAATACAACATCGAAAGGGGGTCACGCAGAATCATTATCAGGTGTATTAGTGACGTCGCGACAAGAATGGCCACAAAAATTATGGCATGCAAGTTTCTCAGGAAATGTTGCAAGGAGGAAGTCTCGACTGGGGTTTTCGCAACTACAACACAGTGTGCTGAGGGCACCACACTTAGTTGAGCCCCTTATTTGTTGAATATTTTCCTAGATGACTGCAAGGATGCGTAGGATCTGGGGACAAAATTTCATTATTCATGGCTACTCATCCTAATAGCCGTGATGGGATGGAAGGAGCCAAAGAACTCATGTTTTTCCACTAAACCCAAAACCTTCCATGGAGCACGATACTTATCGCTTGGAGCCGCTTCGGATGCTAAGAATAGAAAAGAGAATGCAGCTATATTTGAAGGATATCTTTGCGACCTACAGGACACCATAGATAACACTTGGAGGGTAACACCAAAAGTTATTATACACTATGAGGGAATAGACAACTTTAAATCCACTAGACATGCGATGTGGATCCAGGTGCGGAAGGATCTCAACAATCAATGGCTACAACTATGCTATTGCATCATGGAGGGGGACATATAGGTTGTCGTTAAGTATTGGGAATATGAATGGAGGATTCTAGTCCTCACTCAAGAAATACCTACAGAAATAGAGGAGTAGGTAAGATAAGAACATACACATGCTGAGGAGGTAGGGAAGGAATAGACTCAACCCGAGGAAGAAACCAAGGAAAGGTTAGAACAAGGCACAACATAAGAAAGGGGGGAAATCCATGATAGGAGTCTAGACAAAGAAGAAGAACAACACACAGGTGCCACAAGTACAAAAGAAATAGGTTAAGGCAGCACATGGAACAACATCAAGTGCGACTCCACAAGAGCAAGGCCATACTAAGCGGTCAGTCACCCAGATAGGGGGTGCATGCAAGAAGGCGAAGGCACATAGAATGCCCAAAAATACATGATCACAGATGATGATGTAGCCATGGTGGCCCAAATGGTCCAAGATCACACAGTCAAAGATTTTGAGAATGTTTCGCACCAAAGGGACATGATTGAAGAAGATATGACATACATGCAACAACTCCTCAGGAAGTTCGAAGAAGCACAGGTAACCGACAACAGTGTAGAAATGAGACCGTTAGCATCACATATAGGAGGTGAAGTTGGATCAAGCGAGCAGGAAAAGATCTAGACAACAACACAGTCGAGCTCAACATTTCACATCACACCCAACATGTGGTGCATGGACAAAATCATGGGGCAGGCACCCCTAAAGGACTTGACTCAACTACAGTTGGTATTGCCACGGATACCAACCAAGGCACTATATAAACTGCAAGTCAGTGTTACACATGAGGTACAGTCTTGCATACGCACGGAGATAGAAGAATTTTTGTAGACAAAGGATGATCAGGACGGGTTTTAATTGGTACTTGAGTAGGCCAAGCTCGAGACCAAATATGAGAAGGAATTCATGAAGGGGTTGGAGAATAAAGTGGTCGTATCCTACGAGAAACTCCTAAAGAATGCGCAGAAAATCGAACTCATGGCGACAGAGAAGATTGATCAGATTGTGCAGACAATCAATCAATACCAACAAGAGATTGAGCATCTCTGGGAGAAGCTCACACCTACCACTCCACCAACGGTGAAGGAGCAAAGGAAATAGGAGGAAACAACACAGATAAAAGATATAGAACGACAAGTCCATGCAGCGATCAACTTGTTTGAGAAATAAGCACAGCTCTGGACGAATATGGAAGAGAATCAACAGGTCCAGCAGTGGGACTAGGAAGGAGAAAGGATAGGTGCATCTATCTAGGACCTCAAGAAGAGGCAGAAGACAATGTCGATCATAAAGAGCATAGCTACATAGACACAGAACTCATGACTACATAGACATAGAAAAATGAGCACCAAGCTCAAATGGAACCTCTCTAGGAGCGAGTAGCAGAGGTCATAGCACAGACATAGGAAGCCAAAACATATATGGCACAAACCCATGTAGAATGTGCAAGGATGGTCAGCAATGAGATTGCAGTATAGATATTGGATGCACTCAAGGAGAAGACCATGCAGGCCCAAACACAAGAAAAATAGCTCATGGAGAAGTTCTAAGAAATCACAAGGGAGATCGACGARGCACACACGRGTTAGGTGGCTCGGGATGAGCCACATGTCAGTGTTGGGGGCCTGTTAGAAGYAGGGTGAATCATAAAATAAAGGCTATTTTGGGAAGAAAGGCATTCACAAGGAAAGCRACAACTGGAAGGAAGAGAAGCACGGGCACATTCATGGAAGATCTAACGACRTTAATGTTAGGGGTTTTGTAATAGGTTGTAATGGCTGATGATACATAAATGTATATATATAGATACCTAGGAGAGTAGTAAATAGGAGAGGGGGGTAGTTGTTCAGTCAAAAGAGACGACGGGAGGAAGGAGTCAWGTTTTGATAACTAGTTGTAATACTTCAGTTATATGACCTAATTTTGTAAGTTGTTGGGTTGTAGAAGGTCAAAAGGGTAGATCTCAAGGGTAAGATCACAGGCTGAGGAGCTTGGTGTGATCTAGTCTGCCTCATAATAGATCTCGACCCGACTGAGAATGAGTTGTAAAGTGCGTGGCATTGTAGTTTTGGAAATACCATAATAGAAGAGCTTAAGAGCCATATCTTTGTGGGCGTAGCCCAAGAGGGGGTGAACCACGATAAAACCTTTGTTATGTGATTAAATTCTTGTGTCTCTTTTACTGTTTATGAGCAGATGTTAGAATGATGTATGAATGAATGAATGAATCCGATTACATTACATGCATAAATGAGAATGCTAGTACATTTCTTAATAAGTAAGTAGAACTCTCCATGCACACTTCTCAGATATCCATTCAATCCTAAATTGTAAACACTTGAGTATTGCATTCACTCATTAATACTATATTGGGTGAGACTGCACAGTGCACTTTGTGTACCGTGTTTCCTTCTGGTTCACCAGGAGGGCCAATAGTTTTAGAGACTTTGTTGGAACCCCAATAGACTTGAACCTGGGTCAATCATGTTAAAGGTATAACTTAGAGAAACTAAACCAACAATCCTATAAATGCTTTGTTATAAATAAAAATAAGGAAACTATCAGAAGGATGATGGCTCATTGGGATCTTCTGCATCAAACTTTAAAAATTTTCATGGAATTCTCTAACAGTTTCATTCTCTTTTTTTGTGAGGTTATTCAGCCTTATGAAAAACATGTTTGGGTTCTCCTTGACACTCCATCATTTGAGGAATACTTCCTCCAATCTATCCATGGTTTTAATACTAGCATCAGGCAGACCATTGTACCAACGTCTAGCACCATCATGGATGGTAGCAGAGAACAATTTCATAGATAGATCCTTAGCATCATCATTGATAGGATGAATATGAAATAAGGCTCATAAATTACTCATATTATCCTCGGCTTTGACTACATCATTACCGGTGAATTTAGGAAACCACTTCTCATACTTAGGGGACATGTTCCTAGGGTATCCTGGTATACTTTTCATGTCTAACAATTTGAAGAGCTTGGATGACCATTTCTTTTGGTTATTAGCTTGGTTTAGATTAACAGGCTGAGTTTATTTTCAAGACATCATGTTCAAAGGAATATTGACTCCAAATAGTAATTTTACTATAGGATAATTCCAAGGAGGTTTTCTTCTAAAGGACTTGGGAGTGTTGGTATACCTCCCTGAATTTTGTGGAGTCTCTAGATAATTTTCTTTAAACTATCAAAGGGATGAGGGGATCACCCTCAGTGGAGTCTCTAGGTAAGATTTGCAAAGTAAAGGATTTTGAGGAAAGGCTTACCGAAAATTGTTGTCTTCGAGGAGAATTGACTCTGTGTTCCCCGACAACGACGCCAAAATGTTATCGCGCAATTTGTCCTTGCCCAAAATCCAAAGGCAAGTGAACAATAAATTGGCGTAACATGAAGTTATCCTATCATTGCCACCTAAATAAGATACCTCTTTATCTTTAGGGGTAGTATCCCAGGGGAGACGTCCCCAATGACCTAGGGGTTTGAGAAGGCAAAGGTAATAGTATCAATAAATTTCTTACCCTCTCACAAGTCACACCGATCAGAAAGTCCCAAAGGTTTTTATAAGATGAAGAAAATATACCTGCCCAAAACAAGACAACAAGAAAACACTATTTGCAAGTACCAATTGATATTAGTGCTTCATAAGGCCTTGGACATTGAATAAAAGCAATAAGCTAATATAAAAGATGAAGAAACATAAATTTATAACAACTATGTATATATAATGATAGCTTCACAAGCATGCCTTAAACAAGCTTTAATAATGATCAAAATGATAACCTAAAATTGGCAATATGTTAGTATTTGTCAGAAGCAAAGAAGGAAATGTAAAATCATCTTTAACACTTGCTTTTAGAAGCTTTTACTGCTGTCATATATGGATGTAGCTTTATTTTGTAACATCAACAATATAATTAGTAAGTTAGTCTAATCTAAGGTTAGTAATGGTTAGCAAAGAGCTTGAAGTAGATGGTTTAAAGGTATCAGATGTAAGGTAGTAACTAGTTCCTTTAGAGTAAATGGAGTCACTTTTGCAGCATCAATCTTGAAGGAAACAAATGATAATAGGTGAACTAAATACAAGAGGGAAGATGGTTGAGGTGTTGGTAACCCAAGGCCCTAATGGTTTTCCTTCTTCTTTAGTTCAAGCTTGAGATAAATAAAATCTTAATGAAGAAGAAGTACTAGAGTGATACTAAGGTGTTACCCATGATTTTGGTCATCTTGATAGTGTATTGATGATGGTGTACTCAGGCTCCTAACAAGAACTTTCTCCTGAGAAAATTGACACTCATCTCTTCCCAGAAAACATATTTTTGAAGAGAGTTCACAGGTTGCTTATATCTAGGGTGCGAGAATGACCCATTCTCGTAGGCTGTGTTCAGCTAGGGTGTGAACTTCTCGTAGGATGCCTTCAGCTAGGGTGCAAACTTCTCGCATTGTGCTATATATCTAGGGTGCGAACTTGTTCTCAAGCTTGGAAAAAGATGAAGTCTCGATGGTTCTAGAAGGGAATCTTCTATAGAATGGGTTGGCATTCGAATGGTTATCATTTTACTGGTTTCCCTGGTTTGGTGGGATCATTCTAATCCAAGTAACCATCTCATCCTCTCCTAAATATTGATGGGATTCTCATGGAAAAGGTTAAGCAAGATTAATTTGAGAATTGGTGAAGGAATTGTGTGAAAAACTCAGCTTGAACAAGAGGTTGGAGACTCTAGAAAGTCTATCAAGAGGAGTCAGATCTTCTTCATGCAAGGATCAGGCAAGTGTGTGTGTTGGAACCAAGAGTCACCAAAAGGAAGCTTGCGACATCAAGGTGATCAGGTTGTATCTTCTACTTTCGATTAATATGATACAACGTCATGTCCTTTTCCCATAAAGTCATTCTTACTTTATTGTGTAATTCCTTGATCATACACATAAGTTGACAATTGAATATATTTTGCTATCTTCACTTTGGTTGGTTCATGTTGTCTTGGTCTTGACCTCACGAGAGCACCGGAGTGAAGCGGGAGCAAGAAAGACCCTAGGAAGTGATACAAAGGTATGTCACTTGTTCCTTTTTACTAGCTAATTCAATGGTCATAACTTAGGGAAAGAGTCATGTCATGTCCTGTTTTGTTCTAGATCCAGGTGTATCTAGGGAGATCTGTTAGTGTCTGCACCTACCAATTAGTCTAATAACATAAGGCAAGGCTCTAGCATATGCTTCAATGAAGGTGTCTTCTAGAAAAATCAAGTAGGTGGATAGCTATTGAGCGAAGGACAATATCATGTGCTTTTCTCCTAGGGTTTCACACTACTAATGTCATAATATTAATAAATGCAAAGTAAAATATACCATAACCATTCAAAGAAAGAATAATTGCAGATTTTCACTTACATTCACTAAGAATAATCTAGTCACAATCCCTAGTTGAAGACTTTCCACCATGAAAATGCCAAAAATCACCAATAAAATCTCCCTCCAAGAGTTGCGCACCACTTAGTTCAACCAATAAGCCTTAAAAGAGGCCAAATTTCAGACCTCACACTTGTGTGAGTGAAAGATGATGAAAAATACAAGGGATTTTCCCCTTATTTATACAATTCAAATGACATTTAATTACAACTTAGGTCAAAAAAGGCTGACATGTCCAGTTACATCAAAAATCTATTTTTTTACATAAAATTAACAAATTAAACCCTAAAATGTCTAGAAGAGGTGACGTCATGCCCTCCTGGGGTGACGTTGGGCCTCATAATTGAGACGTTGGCCTCCATAAGAAAAACATTAGGCCTTCCAAGGCCTCCAGATCATGCCATACATGCCACTTGGCACACAACTTCCTCCATCATGTCCATCTGATGTTGGGTGACATCACGGGCCTCGCAAGGGAGACATCATGGGCCTCCCAAGGAAAATTTTCAGAGGGAAAGGCAAGACCCCCCTAGGTTCAGTCCTGCCAAGGTGCCTCTATTGGAGCATCCTTATTTTTCTACGGTGCAAGCCTCTAGTATATTTTTTCCCCTGGTTGGGGTCTCAGCATCCATCTGGTGGGATTTTATCCCTATGGAGGTCTGAGATAATCATCTCCCCATATGTACTTGTCTGTCGGGCATGGTCCTACAACAAAAAAAAGTACTCCCTCCATGGGCTCATAAGTCACAGGGATCATAGCAATGCCAATCACATATAATAATCAAGTTACCCAAACATGTCCATAAAACCCCCCTTTTCCCAGACAAGTTCTCAAAGACGTTATGTTATTCTACAAGCTAGGTTTGGAGAGGGTTCCAGGATGTCCTATTGGGCTAATTATCCCTAGGTGTAGGTCATTCCCAGGTGAAGGCCAATCTAGGTCATGTAAGTGCATGAGATGGTGTGGGGGATGTTTGGGCAAGGGGTGTAGTATTGCCAGGGAAATGTAGGTCTTACCTGTGGGTGCCTCTGAAGAGGGTGAGATGCACCTTGTCATGGATGCAATTGTTTCCTATCTCATTAAATTCCTTTTTACTCTTTGTCTTATTGCTTTTTATTTCAAGAGAATAAATGGGGGACACTTCCCTGACGTGGTGACCAGTGGTGACAACGTTACCCACAAGAATTTCATATAGATGAGAAGGTTGGGTCGTGATGATACCCTCTTTCTCTTGGATATGCTACCAAGATCCACTACCCTAGTGTGGTGACCATATGAATAGTAGTTTCATGCCTCTACATGCCAATGGACCTAATAGGCTGGCTCGTGATGAGATCCCTTATCCACCAACTAGGTCTTGATTTTTATGTTTTTATGGATCCTCCCTTTTATTGCTTTATTTGGGATCCTTGGTTGAAGAATCTCAAGGTTTTATCTTTGGATTTTATATTTTTCCAACTACTTTTACCCTCTGGGCCTTTAGCCCCTTCTTCCCACAAGGCAAGGTACAACCCTTACTATCTTGGAAAACCCAATGGCCGAACCACTGTAGGGGGTGTATGAGAGGGAGGATGATGAAAAGTGATAAGTATGGAAGGAATGGATGATGAACTTTCATAAAACCACCTAGTGGAAACTCACTCCTAAGTGAACCAACTTGCTAGGGCATTCTCTCATCCCCCCTAAGTATGGACAAGTTAAAAGGAATAATGTCCAAGAAAA
>ML790911.1:0-10027 GCA_009831015.1 Picea engelmannii | reverse complement strand
ACACTCTTCAACCAAAGAAGAAAATGAAAAGAGATTTTTTTTATTTTATTTAAGTGCTAGTAAAGCGACAAAGGGAAAATACCGACAAGCACAAAACCAAGAAAAACAAATTCTGGATTAAAGCGCAGATCGCAAAAAATCAAAGTAAAGAATCACACAATGGCAATAAAAAACAAAAAACAAAGACTCTCAGGCTTGTCTAAAAACCATAATTTTTTTTTTATTTTTATTTTCTGTCAACTATTAACTGAGAAAAAGCAGGCTAAGGGTAAGATGACCTAACCTACTGACTGTTCAAACCTAGAATCAAACACCTGAGAGGAATACTTCTCATCAAAGTAGAGGATGACTACCCCATCCTGAAAAAAAAGAAGCCTGTCCAAGCACGCGACTGTCACTAAAACAGCACGCATGCAAACACGTGCTGAACGGAGACAGAAAGCATGTACACATGGGCTGACCTTGTACAGGGCGCGTGTATATGTAAATTCTAAGGAAAAAATGAAAACAGGCAGTCCAAACCAGGAAGAGGCCTATGGTATTGATAACCAGGGTCCCTTGAAGGCTAGGATGCTCTTTCTTAATAGAAAAAGAAAAATAACGTAAGGAATAATAAGGTGAAAACAAACAATCTAAGATAGGACTGTGAACCAGCAAGACTTAGACAAGATTCCAGAAAACCCCCTGAGAATGTGAAATTCTGACAGGGAAGAGGAGGAATCCCTCTAAGGTTCTCTGAATTCCTACACACTACTATTATCTCTACAGCTAGCGTTCACACGCGGGCTGTAAGAGGATAGGGCGCGGGTACACGCGTGCAGGCCTTCTGTAGGCCGCATGTACCTCTGTGTGTCCCAACAACTATCGTCAAGCAAAAGTCAGGGAAAACTGGTATGGAAAACCAGACTCCCTTCTAGCTCAGACCTTACAGAAAAAGACAGGCAAAGAAAAAACAAAAAACCTAATCTTTAAATTACCCAAAAACTCAAATAAATCCAGAAACCCTAAAGAATATTATCCCCAGTATGGTCACCAATTCTGTTGTTGGGAAAAACACCCTATGGACTAGAAAACTAGGGTCAGACTTGCATGCATATTTTGACCGAAAAGAAACTACTTTTTTACTTACAACGCAAGATTTAAACCCCTCTTTCACAGTAAATGCATGGAAAAGGACCACTAACCTTATTACCGGTGTTCGATGTAGATCCTCCATTTCTCTTTGATTACTTGCTTGCACTGCTCCTTCCACAGATAACCTGAACTCAAGACAAACAACAACTATGCATGCATGTTACTTCTATACTCAAGGGTTAGAAATCAAGCATAAATTAATCAAACCATAGACAATTCATGCATTGGGACGGGAACAATATTCTTTTTATTACTGAAATTGAATCAACTTACAACAAAGCTGAGACCGACCACCGCTCCTTGAACCTGATCCTGGGCTCCTCTTCTTCTATCCTTCAACTGCTTTGCGTTAAATCTCCTTTGGCATGAGGAAAGGCTAAAGGGTTGGGACAATGGATTACTTAAATGGGCAGAGTTTCTTCGCTATATTTTTTCCTCCTCCAAATGGTACCCCTACCCCTTATTTTATAGGCTAGAAGGATCTAGGGTTTTGGATGAACCCTCGTCCATGCATGGCCGGGAGTTTCAGTTAATTGACCCATAGCTTTTTGTTCCATCGGAAAATTTCCTTTTTTCATGCTTTGTTAGGTACACGCGGGCTATAGTGATTTATCCAACGTGCACATGCATGCAGTAATGGGTTAGGGCGCGTGGGCCTTGACACAAGAGGATTTTAAAAGAGTTTTTCAATAGAGTTTTGGAAAAGAAGGGATATGAGTTGGCCTGATGCCAAGTAAGCATGTGTGGTGCAATTTAGGGTTATAACACCATGTCATGTTTCTTTTGTTCTGACTCAGTGTTCAAGGGAAGTATCTGCCTCGAGAGTTAGCCATCACAAATATTCTTGTTTCAATACCCGTGTCAGTCCATGTTCATTTGATCTACCAATTTACATCTATGTGTCAGTTTCATGTCATTGATGGGGGATACATCAAGGCCCTCCTACGACGAGTCTATTCCTATCAACTTCAAAACATTATCTGGGAACTAGACTTAGAAACCAGTTAGTACCTTGGGACCTGCATGTTTCAATGGCAGGCCTCTTCACTTCCGACAGTGGGTTTACATCATTGAACCCTGATCAAATGATTCCATGGATGTTCGACATCAACACATCTATTCACATTCATTGGAATGTACTAGAGTACCTTGGGAATCATTGACATCAATGGTGATTTCCCTCATGCTTATTAACGATTTACATCATTGACCGGTAATCAAGTTGTTTCTACCATGTTTTACATCAGGACATCTATTCACATGGTTATATTCGTACTACATCAGGATCGATAAGAAGACCCTGGGTTGAGTCATCACACTTATATGTACTTTTCCCAGGTTGCGAATGAGTTTTCTTTTGAACTATGACAGATATTATGTTACATAGATCCACTTTGTATTGGTTGTTGCTATGTCTTGTCATCTCTTAGATCCACTGTGTATTCTTCATGGCTATGATCAGTTCAGATCATAGGAGTATAGATCCACATTGTATCTTCAGTGGTTATACCATTTTGTCAATATAATTATGGATCCACAGTGTATTTTATGGTGGCCATACCTAAAAATTCTTTATCACTCAAGCATAGGTATGCCTGCCTTGGGTTTGAAACATGTCATTAATGTTTGTTGGATGGTTGTGTGTAGCTTCTACCAGGTTCTCCGCATTCATACCCTTGCTTGAAGAATTCTACAAAGTACTTCAATCATCACGTCTTCTAACTTCGCACTTTGGGGGGAAATCTGTTACACATCAAATTACTCACTTCAATACTGTCGCAAGTGTCATCATTACAAGTGTTGTAAGTGTCCCATCTTGTCCGCAAGTGTCACATCTTGACCACAAGTGTCGCAAGTGTCACAAACATCATATCACCATCTTGCCTATGTAGTGCCTCTAATGACATCACAGGGACACTTAAGACACCTCAAAGGCTAGTTTTGAAGAAGATAAATCAGTTGACAAGGAGTACAAACCTTTTTCCACTGAAAAAACCACTCAAATATCAAATTTGGAAGGCAACGCTCCCCTATGCATTGTCAGGGAGTGTTAACGCTCCCTGAGCTTCTTTGGGGGAGTGTTACAATGCTCTGTGCCCCATTTTGGGGGAGCACTACCCTTTCTGAGCGAATTTTGGTTTGTTGAGACAAATCAAGGAAGAATCCCCTCAATTTCTGAAGGTGGTTGGATTTGAATAGAAGGTCAAGGCATGATCTTAGGGAAGATCCTCAACTGAAGGAGAGGAATCCTCAACTTATCCCAAAGATCTCTCAAGTGGGTAGGTCTCTATAAGTCTATATAAGGAGGCCTATTCATAGTGAAAGGATATATGGAGATTGATAATTACACCAAACTTATGAACCCATAAGTGAGATTTCATTAAAGCATAATCAATGTAGATTACTTGAGCAAAGGGGTTGGACAAGGAGAGATGGAAGAAGTTGTTGCACCTTCATCAGAGGATTGTAAGTATTGTTCATTTGTTCTCATTAATACACATACATGCTTGGCCTGTTTCTTTCAAGTTTATGTTTGTTTCACATGAACTTGTCTTCGGTAGATAGATCTGTATTTGAGATAATATTAGTAGAATAGGAATCTTGTTGTATCTTTGTTTGTTCTATAGGACCTATCGAGGAGCTTGGGATTGAAGCTCAACTTGGACTTTGTGAGGAAAAATTCCATTTAAAAAGGTACACTTTTATTCTTCCTCTTCATTAATTATCTTAATTAGATCTAAAAGGATGTC
Organism: Picea engelmannii; assembly: GCA_009831015.1. Lineage (NCBI taxonomy): Eukaryota > Viridiplantae > Streptophyta > Pinopsida > Pinales > Pinaceae > Picea > Picea engelmannii. Next base: position 6,143 of record ML790911.1, on the reverse strand, counting down.
AGTGACCAATGATGGCACCCTTTATGTCTTGGTTTTAGGGGTCTAGATACCAAGAGGCAATCCGCTTGTCCATAGGAGGATTCACCTGTAATAGAAATTGGCGACTCCACTAGGGAGGGACCTTTGAATTTTTTCCTTCCTATATATTGATTTCATTTGTTCATTTTGATCTTATTCATACTGTGTCTTTGATTCTTAGATTTGTTGATTGACCATTCACTTCATCCCTTACACTTTGGATTTCTGAATTTTCTTGAAATTTTGCATTTTTGGGCATTTTTCTAAAGTTTGAGAGGTTAGCGCTCCCCTTCCCTTGCTACCAAAGTGCTAGAACCCCCTTCCAAGCCTTCAGGGAGAATTGAAATACTCAGGTGTCCTTGACACTAGAGTGCTACCCTTTTTCTGAGGAAAATATTTTGGGGAATTGGTCTCTGAGTTTTTTTTTTTGTTTTTTTGCATTTGCTTAGAGTTCTCATCACCTCATTGTATCCTTGTTTGGGTCTCCAATACCTTGATTTCTAATATTTCATGATTCGTTTTTTGGGTTTATGACATCTCTTTCTTCTTTGCTTTGAGTCACTCTTCTTTGTTGAGATTTGGAGTCGATTTACTGCTTTCTCCTTCATCTAATTTTATGAAAGTTGTTGTAAGGAAATTCAAATATATTTTGCACCATTCAATTTTATATTTGAGGTATTTCTCCCAAGCAATTATTGGTTGTTCATCATCCAACAACCTTCTCCTACCTTCACTAGAAAATTCCCCAATTTTCAAGCATTCTGGGTGAGTTTTTGCATAGTTTTTTGGCAATTTTTCTGAGTTTCTGGGAGCATCAACGCCCCTATGTAGGCCATACCACAGTGCCAACGCTCCCCTATAGTGTATTAGGGGGCATTGCAACACCCTGTACACCCTTATGGGGGAGCACTAGTCTTTTTTTGAGATTTTTTGCCTTCTTTTGCTCATATTTTTCAGCCTGTTTTGTGGAAGTCTTTACCCAGTATTTGTGGATGGTTTGTGAAGTTATTTAGGTTGGTATTTGATGCTTGTCACTCTCTTTTTTCTTGATTGGAGCTTGAAACCTCTTTTAGAAACATAAAATTGCCTTTTCTAACTGTGTTTTTGTTGAGATAGTTTTGAGTGGTTTCTCTTTCTCCCTATCGTTTCTTGGATTCTTCTCTGCATTTTATTGTACTCCTTGGATACTTGTTGGTTTTAGGATCCTTGAATGAGTTCTTGTTAGAACAATATTCTACTTGTTTTATTTCAGTTTTCATTGTTTTGAATGCATTCTTTCTTTTGGGTCATGAAACTAGCTTACATTTGAAGTAGCGGAATTGCATGTTTTTGGTCTTTTTTTGGGACATTGTGCATCTGTAATGATGAATGTTTTCTCCTTCTCGTAGCATATCTTTCATCGAAATGAAAATATTTCATATTCATATCTTTGCATAACTTTCAAGCCGGTCAAAACACCATATTGTCGATGTCATTTTCCTTTTGAGTAACAACAACTTTAAAAATTAAGTGCTAAACTAAAATTGATTAGACATTTTTACATTTTCTAGTAGCAAACCTATATTAGATTAGTTGTAGGGATTTGGAATAGGTTTGAAATATATCCTTCCAAATATGTAAACAAACATAATATCGTGTGTTAGGGAGCAGTGAAATCAAATTCCTGCATTTTGTCCTGGGAAGCCCTTCTCACACACGGGTCAAACCTGAGGTCGCATTGAGACTAGCAGAGTTACTCACTCTGCTTTGTTGGTCTTGGTGTAGATATTGTGTGTATTATGGGGGTCTCTTGAAGGTATACCCACAATGATGAGTGGAAGCCTTTCAAGTTGATTTCGAGCTAGATACCCTGCCCTTGCGTGTGGATCGGATTGTCAAATGTTTCCCCAGGCATCAGTGTTGTAGTTGGTAACCTTAGTGGCCTATCTCTTTAGGGTCTTTACACAAGGTGAATTTGGAGGGGAAAGTCTTCACGGTACCTGGAATCGACGTTGGCCAGGCTCACTTGGGCTCCTTGGAGGGTATGCCCATGATTATGTGTGGGAGCTTGCGCCAGGGTGTAAGTCCTTTAAGAAAGCGATAAACATAACTTTTCCACCTGCTCTATCTCATCCCCTTCTTACTTTGTTCCCACAACGTTGGATTTCATCACCAACTAGTGTGCTCATTGTGAGAAGGTTTTGTTTTCTTGCTTTCTTACTTGATTTTTGGCGTGTGTTGTTTGTTCTCCCTAGCAGAATCTAGGTTAGATCTTTATGTTTATGGAGTCAGTTCCTGGAATGACCAATGAAGGAACCCCTTTGCCAGGGGAACCCTTTTTTTTCCTTCTTACGGAAATGTTGGTCCTCCTTACATCACTACTTTGAGCCTTCTAGGTCTCACAATTGGGTTACCAATATGGTTGTTTTCCACTCTGGTAACCTCGAATGCAGCAAGTGCTTCAGATGTAAGCACACCACCCACACATCAACCTGATGTCAACCTTTCTCCTTCTTCATCCGTGAGGTCTCCTTCCATTTCTCCTTCTTCGCCTAGTGAAATATCTAAAGAGAGTAGCTAGGTTGATAAGAATAAGAAGAAACAAAAAGAGAAGAAGAAGAACCAGAAAGGGACCAAACCTCCAACTACATCAAATATTGGATCCAAATAGCCAGCTATTGTTAGTAGTATTGGGAGTGTTGATGAGGTCAACAACATTAAAAGGAAGAATCTGAAACCCAAATTCCCTTGCAGTCGTTGTAAGGGTGACCACTTTCTGAGGGGTTTCCCTGCTATTCCCAAGGTCTTAGAAGTGTGGTCCTCCACATCTTCGACCCCTGTTGATCATGCCAATGATACCTCGTCTACTAGTTATGTTAAGGTTGGTAAGAAGAATACAACTGTCAAATTCCCTTGCATGTTATGCGAAGGTGACCATTACTCTCACCTTTGTCCTCGTATGGACAAGGCTTCTTCTCTTTTGGAACAGCTTCAAATTCCAACTGGTTATCATAAGATTTCCCCCAACCCATTGTTAGTTGATAGAATGGTCAATTTGGTTCCATCCTCAGTCATTCTGGTTGATTAGGTGGTCAATCTAGTTTCATCCTCGGTTGAACCACTAACCAAAGTAGTTGATCCAGTTCCATCATCGATCAACCCCATTTCTCATATGAAAAGTGAAACCCAAGTGGCTGATCCAGTCCCTTCATTGGTCAGTCCCACCCTTTATCTGAAGAGGGCCAATGTGGTTGCTCTGGTCCCTTCATCGGTCAGCTCGGTTGATCACATTGTCAATATGGTCACGTCCTTAGTTGAAGTAGTTGACAAAGTGGTTGATCCGATCTCATATTCAATCAATCCCACTCTCCCGTTAGAGAGTACAAACCAAGTGGTCGATCTATTTCCACCTGTAGACCCCATTCTCCCCTTGGAGAATGAAACCCAAGTGGTCGATTTGATGTCATTATCAATCAATCCTACTCTCCTGCTAGAGAGTAAACCCGATACTACCCATGTTTTTCTCATTGATATAAAATCTACTGTGTCGTGGGGCATTCCTCCTCTCGTGAAACCCCCTCCAAGAAATGAGGCCATCCTTTTTGATTGGGGTGTGCTAACTGGACCTCGTCTTCCCTCTCACATTCCTTTCAATATTACAGTAAAATTTTGTGGTCGGGATGTTCCTCAGACGTTAATAGACGAAGGTTCATCCATTAGTATTTTGTCCTCTATTGCTTGGCAAGCTTTGGGTTATCCTTAGCTTGTGTCGGTTACCTAGACTTTGTTTTCTTTCAACAGAAGAACCATCCATCCTTTAGGGATCGTCCCTCAGTTTCCCATAAATTTGGGAGGGAAAATTGTCTTTATTAATGTTATGGTAGTCCAAGACCCCTTGGATTTCGATTTACTCTTTGGGCGAGATTATGTATATGCCATGAAATCTATTGTGTCCACTTTTTTTTCGTGTGATATATTTCCCTCACAATGGAAGAATGGTGACTATTGATCAACTTTACTTTGTTGGACCTGACTTGACCATCAACCCAATGACCTCCTTAAACGGGCTTTATATGAAGTCATTATCACCCCTGCCATAGGTCAATTATGTGGCGTTGTCTCCCATGACTTCAACTTTCGATGACTTAGCTCCAGTAGTTGACATGGTGATGTCTTCGGTAGGGCTATTGGAGCCCGATCTCCTTACCCCTGATGAGAGCCACGACATGTGTTCCTTCTGAAGAATTCTTCTTCTATCTAGTGAAGATCTCTTGGAATCCATGACCGAGTTTTGTCCCTTGACATGGTGTCCTTCCAGAGAATTATCCTCTTGGAATCCATGATCAAGAAGAGGTCACGAGCATAGTTTCTCTTCTCTATGGAAAGCTCGTTAAAAAATGAAAAAAAGGTTATGAGCATATTTTTCTCTTCTTTGTGGCAGGCTCGTTAAAAAATGAAGCAGAAGCTTTGAGCATAGTTTTCCTCTTTGTGCCCAGCTCGTTAAAAAATGAAACAAAGGTCTGGGGACTGAACCCAGACCCCTAAGCATAGTTATTTTCATGTGTCAAGATCATTGAAAAATGAAATAGTCACCTCTCCTGTCAAGTCGAGTCTTTCGTTAGGTCTTGTATTTGAACCTTCATTTCATCCACCCTTATCCTTTTTCTCCATCTAGTAGAGAAATTGGTGACAACCTCAAAGTCAGTGAATGGATTGAAGCTTGGGGGGAATGTCTCCAGCCTTTGATGATCATTCTGGAGTTAAGCCACTAGCTTTCAATATGGGGGCATACCGAACTTAGTCTTTGTTCTTTCTCATGCTCGTAAATACATGAGAATGCAACCAAGCAACCTTTTATCTCTTTTTCGGGTTCACATGGTTACACGAAAAAGGAACCCCCTCGAGTCTCCTTTAAGCTCTTTTTAGACTCTCTAAACATGAAAATATTGTCGAGTGATCTTGCTTCCTTTCCCACTCATTAAAAGGTTTGAAAAGGTGTCTTTCGAGTGATAATTTATCTCTTTTTTGGCTCGCAAGACTAACATTACAAAAAAGGACAACATTGGAGTAATCTTTAAGTTGTTTTCAGAGTCTCTAAATATGAAAAACCACCAAGTTTACCTTGTTTAGACTCGTTAAACAATTACACATTGAAGGGCCCACATAGGACCAAACCCTTACATATTCCATTTCATTAAATAAAGGAAGAGGGACTTACCGAAGGTGAGTCATATCAAGCATGTGTTACCCTCCTCAAGCTCGTTAAATTAAAAAGAAGTACTCATCTATCTGGATGGGGGAAAAAATTGAAGGAAGCAAGCCAAGTAGTTTTTGAGAACACTACCAGTAACTCTTATGGTCTCCCTTGAACACGAAACTTTTTATTTGCATACATTTTAATCCGCCAAACCTCTGCACTGAGCCAATCCTCTGAGTTTTATTTACTCCTTTGGGTCACCTGACGAAATTCAAAGTATCCATTGCATCATCATGTTTTAGTCCATGTCATGTTTCTGCTGTTGTGCCTCAGTGTTCAAGGGAAGTATTTGCCTCAAGAGTCAGTCATCACAAATATTCACGTTTTAATACCCATGTCAGTCCATGTTCATTTGATCTACCAATTTACATCTTTGTGTCAGTTTCATGTCATTGATGGGTGATACATCAAGGCCCTCCTGTGACGAGTCTATTCCTGTCGAATTCAACACATTATCCGAGAACTAGAATTAGAAACCAATTAGTACCTTGGGACCTGCATGCTTCAATGGAAGGCCTCCTTGCTTCCGATAGTGGGTTTACATCATTTCTCCTGATTGGATGATTCCACAGATGTTCGACATCAGCACATCTATTCACATTCATTAGAATGTACTAGAGTACCTTGGGAATCATTGACATCAATGGTGATTTCCCTCGTGCTTGTTAACAGTTTACATCATTGACCGGTAATCAAGTGGTTTCTTCCATGTTCCACATCAGGACATCTATTCACATGGTTATAGTTGTACTACACTAGGATCAGTAAGAAGACCCTGGGTTGAGTCATCACTGTGAAGGAGTTTTCTTTTGAACTATGACACATATATTGTTACATAGATCCACTTTGTATTGGTCGTGGCTATGTCTTGTCATCTCATAGATCCACT
>ML790910.1:273920-293074 GCA_009831015.1 Picea engelmannii | reverse complement strand
TTTCCCTTTCTTAAGTCAACTTAAAAATATAACTTTTAACTTCTTGACTTTCCCCCCTTCAGTGTGAGACTATGACCTAGTGGGGGTGCCCAGGCCACTGAGTCTCCTCATCACCTCTCTAAGAGGTGGGGGACATTACATCTTCATTACCCTTTAGGGATGGGAGTCCCGATAGTCTTTCATCATGTCGTGAATCAACCACAAACTCCTTCTCTTCATTTTGCTAGCTTTCCCACATGGACTCCCAGATTATCTCTTTATGGTTCTCTTTTACCTGCACCTCTGCAGGATCATGAACCCTCCATTTCATCCACAATCAGTTTGCCCATCTGCGAACCTACCTTCATTTCACCCACCTCATATAGAAACTCGTCAATGGGGCCCCCACCCTTCATCAGTTTTCCAAGAAAATTCTGCCCTCCCTGGGGCACGCATTTTACACTGGGGCACCCGTTTCTGTATTTGTACATTTCTCCCCAAAATTATTCATTATTTATTGTACAAATTCCTTTATTTCCCGTCATTACATTTTCTTTTGTCGTCACCATTGGCGACTCGCTTCTTTTTGGCCACACGCAACCCATGTCACCCTTGGTTGGAGCATTACTTATCATCTACCCTAGCCGGCATCGTCCATATCTTCAGAGTACTCCACAGGTCACTTACCTCTACCCTCTGAATTTGTTCACCTTGTCCCGCCTCTGGCACAACTTATCACCGGTCTTGTCGTCCCCCTGACACTCGATCTTGTTACACGGTTGCGACCACTTTTTATCTCATACATCCTCCAACCATGGGCAGTCTTGAGTCTTCCCACTTCTTGACTTCATCTATGTACCTATGCCACTTCCTCACCTCAGTAGATTCCACGAAGCCCGTTGCTTTTGGGAGTCGCGTCCCCCTTTTTGTCGACATCAACACAATTTTCTGAAAGGGCGACAATATCTTGATTCTCATTCTCCATTTAATGAGAGATATCGGACGACATAGGGTGAAACACCATTGCTCCTTGCTGTCGTTGGCCCCCATAGCATTCGATGCCAATACTTTCTCATGCTATGGTGGGTCTTACTTTGTGACTATTGTAGTTATTTTTGTCATTTGCCGAAGACCTCTGAACTTGGTAGGGCCATCAATGCCCGCATCATCGTCGTTGCTTATTACCGCGATCATTGCCTATTGCTTCAAAGTATGTTCCTTTGCAGAATTGTCTTTTGCCTTTATCATTACCGCCCCCAAGGGCGTTGCAGTTGTCTACACCAACACTTCAGTCATATTTTTGTTTCAGAGTTACATAACACGAGCATGGGGCATGCCCACCTCATTTGTACACAGTTGTATATTTTACACACCTTTTGGAAGGTCGGGTCCTACTAGTTCCTTTCTCTTCCAACGGATTGCTCTCACCGCTCCCACTATTTCTCTCTCTTACAACAACATTCTCAGTAGAAGAAACATTGATGGATTTCAGCTATACGTATGCTCCTAACCTCATCCATCAGGGGGCATCTGTTATCACTGAAATTTCATCCGCACATGGCGACAAGAACTCAACATCGTCAAGAAGTAATGAAGTCATTCATGGCATTGAATTAATCACATGGCATTCCAAAAGGGTAAAAAACTATACAAAGTAACCAAAAATTGAAGGGCACTTTGCAAAATTTGGGTGCGCGCGCACATGCGCGGAACAGGAACGTATCATGCGCACATACGCGCACGATGCGTGACTGTTGGCGCAAAAATCCACGCACCTGCTAAATGGCGCATTTATTGAATTGGTCGGCCTCCCAACCACTTATGGATCAGCTCCCAAGCTGATTTGACTCCCAAATCTGAGTTGAATCCGCATGGTAGGCTAGTCAAAGACCTAATGAAGCCCTAAAGAGCCCATTTTCACACTTCAAAGAGGTTACATAATCACCCAATGCAATGCTATAAAAAGCCATGAAGAAACATCATTTTCTCAAGGAATTTCATGTAATGTTATGCTGCTTAGATTGTTTTAAGGACTCAAACCTTGACAATAACACATTAGCACCATTTCATTGAGCCATCCACCTCTCCATTGAGTGGATGTGCTTGGAGTTCTTTCACCATCATTCTCATTTTTCTTATTGTAAGGAGAGAAAGTTTGTGAGGGCACAAGAGCCTTCCTTTGGAGGAAGAAGGGACTCATAGTCCCCTTTATTCATTGTGATTTGATTTCATCAATAGATCAGGCTAAAAAACATTGGTGATATTGGTCTTTTTGTGTTTGTTATTTCTTTATCCATATGCTCATAGTTTTAGTTTGTTTTAGTTTAATTCTTGCTTATAGTTTTGTTTTTCTTTCTCTAACTCTTTCCTCTACAACTGTCATGCTCAGCAAGAACCAACTGGGCATGTAATCACCTCTTATTTTCTCACAACATGACGTAAAGGGTGCAAACATATGGTCTAAAAAAGGCCCCCCAGAGCATGGTATTCTAGACTGGATAGATATCTACAACAACAAGGGTTCAGAAAAGGAAATGCAGACAACAACCTTTACATCAAGGTAACTCAAGATAGTATTTTATTAATTGAAGTTTATGTTGATGATATTATGTTTGGAAGTGATGATGACAGGTTAAGCTTGAAATTTGCAAAGCATATTCAGAATGAATTTGAAATGTCATTACTTGGAGAACTATCCTTCTTTTTGGGTCTTCAGATATGTCAAAGAAACCAAGGAATTTTTATTTCTCAAACAAAGTATATTAGAGAAATGTTAAAGAGGTTCAGAATGGAAGATTGCAAACTAGTCAATACTTCTATGAAAACCAGTTGCAAGTTAAGCAAGGATGATGATTCAAAGTCTACAGATCAGAGGCAGTACAGTTCAATGATTGGTAGATTACTTTATGTTATAGCATCTAGACCAAATGTAATACAGGAATTTGTACAGGTGACACGATTTCAAGAAGCACCAAAGGAATCACATGTTCTAGCAGTTAAGAAGATATTTAGATATCTTAAGGGCACAAAAGAATTTGGATTATGGTATCCAAAAGGAAAGGATTTATCACTTATTTCCTACACAGATGCAGATTGGGAAGGTTGAATCAATGACTGATGAAGCACCAGTGGAGAAACGTTCTACTTGGGTGAGTGTTTGGTATATTGGCTAACAAAAAATGGTCATCAATATCATTATCTATAGCCAAATCATATTATATTGCAGAAGCATGTTGTACATGGGTTCTATGGATTAAACAAACTCTGACAGATATACATTTTGCATATGATGAGCCCATTCCAATATAGTGTGATAATACAAGCACCATCAGTATCTCAAAGAATCCATTGATGCATTTCAAGACGAAGCACATTCCAATCAAGTATCACTTTCTACGAGAACAAGTTGTAGAGAAGAACATCAGAGTTGAATATGTGGGAACAAAAGAATAGGTTGCACATATCTTTACAAAACCACTTCCAAGGGAAGCCTTTGAGTATCTTCACCAAAGATGTGGAGTAATTTCTACTCCAAAATGAATGTTTTTGAATGCTTATCTTATATGTCTTAGATTTACATGAGGAAGCACCATAAAGAGGATAGTTCAGGTTGAGGGAGTAGTTTTAGGAAAATTTTAGTCAGGGGGAGCATCCCCGAGGACATTTCAGTTAGGGGGAGTATCCCCAAATGGGAGGTTACCTTTTCCATTGATTTCAAAGGGGGGGAGATTCAGCATATGCAGGATAGAGAGTTAGATGATTATAGAGAGATCACAGAGGCATGGTCACAGGGGGAGCATGAGAGATATAATGATATGACTTCAGTATTGCATGAGGATGTTTACATCAATTCCAAAGGTGGAGATTGTTGATAAATTTGGTTGGTTGTCATTGTTGTCAACCCTTGAAGCAAGTCCAGTAGCAAATTCCGCTATCCCCAACAATATGGTTAAGGGAATTCATTTTGACTGATGTATAATGGTATGAAGTTTAATATATTTGCAGGTAATACTATTCTAGATGGATAGTACATGTCATGCAATTTTCAGTGATATGTGGAACATCACATAACTCATCACGGTTAGAGAGTTATGGCCTTGTGAAATTGGAGAACCCTCGTGAGTTATCTAGAAGGTCAAAGAAGTCAAATTATTCTAGAATCTCCTAGAAGAAGTTGACTAGTCAAGTGGGTGAAACTAGGAGTTAATCATGGGTTAAGTTGTTGCAATAAGAAAATAATTAAAAATAATTTAGTTGCAACCAGAAGTGGAGAATTTACTATATGTAGAAAATTGGGTTATAAGTGGACAAGTGGTTAGAAAGGGGTTAGCCCTAAAAGAAGGAAATTGGGTTAAGTTGGTTAGAAGGTAACCCCTTGAGGAAGCTACATGGAAGTATAAATAAGAGAGAAAGGTTATCTTATTAGCACCTATTGAGAACATTGAATATCTATTATTGTGTAAGTTTTATTGCAGGTACTCATTGATACATCTTAAGTTATGGAAGTATGGGGTAACACGAAGGGTTGATGGCGAAATTTTTGGAATTGCAGAAATACTGAAAAGAAAAAAAAAGAAAAAAACTTATTTTTTGTGGTGTACAGGGGATGCAGTGGAAAAGGGCATGTACATATGAAGGATTTCATTATAATAGGGCACATACATATGGGAAAAACTGCAACAACTTGAGGAGATGAATATTCTAGGTCTTTAGAGTCTGAAATAAATCTCCCTGGAAGGTCTACAGTGATCAGGTACAATAGATCTATCTACAGGTTCAAAAGGTATGTCTTATTTCTATGTGTAGTTGGATATTGTTGTCTACATGAGATATGGTTATAGGGGTTTGAGGATTTTCCTTAGAGATAATACTATGCATGGAACTTAATGTATAAGTCAGATCTACAGAAATACAGTGCTGGTATAATTAAAATTTATCAATGGTAAATCTTGTTAAGTGTTGAGGCACATAATTTATTTCTTGGCATATGGTTAAGGGTTTTTCTGGTACATTGTTGACAGCTTGTATTTGTTAAGTGTCTATGAAGTGGTTGATGTATTGAGAGTTTTTTTATTAGTAAGGGTTTTATGTATACTCCATGTGAGGTTTATTATATGTGTTCATGATCATACACACTTGTATGTCACGTGACTAGAGAGATATAGATTCATTTGGTTAAAGAATACATATGAGGATGTATGCTTAGGGCACAATTATAGTCTGTACACAGTGACAGGTTGCAGGTTGATGTGAAAGAGGCTACATAGGCTCAAATTGTTTTTAGGAAAGAGAAAACCCTAGTTTTCAGAAGGCATATGTAGGTTGCAATACATAAATCTTATGTACATACGCAGGCTGAAGTATATAAAAGGCATGTACAAATGCATGTTGCAGCATAGACAAGTCGTGTACCTGTTGGGTTTTGTTGGTACAGGATGAGTATAGGTACATGTTGGCTACAGGACAGTGGCATAGTTTGGTTATAGGTTGTTGGCACAAAGTGGTACAAGTTTACAGTGGTATATCTCACAGTGACAGTGTGGCAATGGTTTCATCATTTTACTTATATTTCAGGGCAGTTGGATGGGGAAAGGATAGGTGGTTGTATCCACCTTCTGGTTGCATTCGAAGAAACCAAGGGGTTGTAGCCAAAGAACCCAGGGGGTTGTAGCCTCCTTCTGGTTTGAGCCGGAGAATTGGGGAGTTGTAGCTTCCCTCGAGTTGTAGCCTGAAAATATAGGGGGTCGAAGCCTCCTTCGAGTTACAACTGAAGAACAAAGGAAGTTGGTGCTTCCAATGAATTTAATTCTTAAAGACACATAAGAAAAATCATTATGTGGTTTTCTCCGACATTGGGTTTCCACGTAAAATATTGGTGTACTGTGTATGTGTATGATTGTTAATTGTTCATGCTTTATTTACTCTGCACTTGTTGAATGATAATGATGTATTGATCATAAAGATAAATAACACTTACATATTGTGGTTAAAATGATTAAAAATATCTATTATTGATTCACCCCCCTCTTAATAATCCAACAAATAGAGTCCCTTAATCATCTAAGGGATCATAGATTGACCAAGATTTTATTAGAAGCCCCTAGTCATCTAATAGTTCATGTGTTGACCAAGATCCCTTAGTCATATAAGGGCTTATGGATTGACCAAGTAATTATTAGAGGACCTTAGTCATATAAATTATAGTTCATGGGATAACCAAGATCTTGTTAGAATAGCTTAGTCATCTAATAGCTTGTGGGTTTAGCTTGTTAAAGGACATTTTATTTATTATTATTTCCTTATCATTCAAAAGGAACAAAAGTTAATGGACAATACTATAGGAACAAGAGTTAAATTAATGGATAATACTATATGATGTTTATATATCCTCTAGTTAGATGTATGACCTCATATTTAATGTTTCAACATTCAATAATATACAAACAAAAGGATTAAGAACAAGATCTAGTCTTTCCATGTTCAAATTATGACAAGATTTTAAATTTTCATTCCTTCACATGATAGGTCCAACATAGGATTCTTGTTGAGGGGATCCCAAGGAAGGGTTGACCAACCTTTATCTACAATAATATATTGTAGAGGGGAATTTTATGGAAAGGTTGAGAGGCCCTTCCTTAAGAATAGTATTCGTTTTTAGGGGGAATCTATAGTAGAGTCGATCAACCCTTCCTCGAACATAGTATTCTCGTTGAGGGGAGCCCAAGGAAGTGTCATCCAACCCTTTTTTGAGTGTGGTATTCTCATTGAGGGGGATTCTTGACAATGGTCAATTGACCCTTCTTCTAGCATAGTATTATGATTGAGGGGGAGAGTGTGGAAGGGTAAGTTGACACTTCATCAACAATAGTATTTTCATTGAGGGGGGAACCAAGGAAGGGTTAATTGACCCTTCCTTGATCATAGTATTATCATCAAGGCCTATCCCAGGGAAGGAATGGTCAAACCTTCCTTGATCATAGTATCCTCATTAAGGGCATCTGCAAGAAGGGTTAATTGATTCTTCCTGGAGCATAATAGTCGCGTTAAGAGGATCCTAGGGGAGGGTTGAGCAACCCTTCCTCCACCATAGTATTCTTGTCGAGGGGATCCCAAAGATGATTTATCTGACCCTTTCTCTAACATTTATTATCATCTAGGGGGAAGCTCATGGAAGGGTTGACCAACCCTTCCTCAAGCATAGTATTCACATTGAGGGGGCACCTGGGTAAGAGTGAATCGACCCTTTCTTGAGCATAGTATTATTGTTGAGGGGAAGACAAGGAAGCATCAACCAACTATTTCTCGAGAAAAATATTATTGTCAATAGGGATCCCAAGAAAGGGTCATGTGACCCTTCCTCTAGCATAGCATTCTTATCGAGGGGAATTGTGTGGAAGGGGTGGTTGACCCTTCATTGAGAATAGTATTATTGTGAAGGGGGGACCTGGGGAAGGGTCAATCAACCCTTCCTTGAGAATAGTATTATCTTCGATGAGGAGCACAGGGAAGGGATGACCAACCATTCCTCAAGAATGGTATTCTCACTAAGGGGAGCCCAAGAATGGGTCTATTGATCCCTCCTCTTGCAGAGTATTCTCATCAATGCGAGCCAAGGGAAGGGTCAGTTGACCCTTCCTCCAACATAGTATTTTCATCAAGGGGAGCCCAATGAAGGGTTGATTGAACCTTCCTCAAACATTTTATTTTCATCAAGGGGGTGTCGGGGAAGGGTTGGTCGATCCTTCTCCCAACTAAGTAATATTATCGAGGAAGATTCTGAGGAAGGTTTGGTCGATCCTTTCTCTAAATTAGTATTTTACTCGAGAGGGACTCCAAGGAAGTGTTGGATGACATTTCCTCTAGAATATTATTCTCATAAAGGAATAGTTGATCGAAGCATTATCCGATCCTTCCTCTACATTTACCGACCCCTCCTCGAGCATAGTATTATCATCAAGTAAGATACTATGGAAGGGTCAACTAACCATTCCTCCATATTATTATTATCATTAAGAGGGGTACTAGGGAACGGTTGGTCAATACTTCCTATATATTAGTATTATCATCAAGAGGGGAGACCAAATAAGGATCACTCAATCCTTCCTCTATATTATTATTTTCATCAAGAGGGTACCCAAGGAAGGTTTGACTTAAATCTCTTATAGATTAATTTTCTCATTGAAAGGGAGTCCGAGGAAGGGTTTTTCAACACTTATTATACTTAGTATTATCATTTAGGGATATCCCCCCCAAGGGTTAGTCAATCCTTCTTATAAAAATTTTTTTTCATCGAGACAGATTCTGAATGTGAAGGATCGATCGAACCATCCTCTAGATTAATATTCTCATCGAAGGGGAGCCTGAAGAAGGGTCGATCGAACCTTCCCCTGGAATAATATTCCCATTAAGAAATATTCTAGGGAAGCGTCCATCAAACCTTCCTATATATCAATATTATCCTCGAGGTGGTGCTTAAAAAAGGGTCAATTGACCCTTTGATCGAGCATAATATTCTTATCAAGCAGGATCATGGGCAAGAGTTGAATGAACTCTCCTCCAACTTTGTATTTTCATTGAGTGGATCCTAGGGAAGACTTGGACAATATTTCCTCTAGCTTAGTATTTTCATTAAGAGGAGAAATAGAGGAAGGGTTAAATAATCATTCCTTTCTAATAGTATTTTTGTCAAGAGGCATCCCAAGGAGGGGTTCATCGACACCTCCTCTAGGTTAAATTTCATGTCGAGCAGGAGATTGAAGATGGGTTGGTTGAACCTTCATCTAGCATAGTATTCTCATCAAGTTATATCTTGGGTAAGTGTCATGCGGCTCTTCTTCCAACTCAGTATTCTCATTGAGGGGGATATTGATGAAGGGTTAGTTGATCATTCCTCCAACTCAATAATCTCTTCGAAGGGGATACCAAGGGAGGGTAAACCAATCATTCCTATAAATCAATATTTATGTCAAGTGAAATATCAAAGTAGGGTCGAATGACCTTTCCACTAGGTTAATATTATCATCAAGGAGGAGTTCGGGGAAGGGTAAGAAAATCCTTCCTCTACATATACTCTAGATTAGTAATATCATCAAGGGGGAGATGGAAGAAGGGTTGACCAACTCTTCCTTGAGATAATATTTTGGTCAAGGTGTATCCCGGGGAAGGATCGATCAAACCTTCTTCAAACATGGTATTCTCATCAAGATAAATCCTATGGAAGGGTTATCCAAGTCTTCCTCCAACTTAATATTCTCACCGAGGATAATCAAGTAGATTTGGAAACTAATCCTTTATATTTCATCAATAGGGAGTCCTTTGAAGCATTGGATATTTTTTTCTATAGAATAATATTCTTTTCAAGGCCGTGCTTGAGGAAGGGTCAAACACCGCTTGTTGAAAATCAGTATTTTTGTTGGGTTAGTCTAGAAAATGGTTAGACAACCTTTTACTAAGCCTAGAATTTGAGTAAAATGATATCCTAGGAAGGGTTGGTCAACCCTTCCTAAATATAAGTATTCTCATTGAGGGGGATCTTGAAGAAATTTCATTTCTCACTTCCTCTAGATTAATATTCTTGTGAAACTGGATCTAGAGGAAGAGTTAGTCGATCTTTTCATTATATTAATATTATTGTTGGGGGATATCTTAAACAAGGGTTTACCAACACTTCTCGTAGATTAATATGTTCATTGACAGGGATCATGAAGAACTTATGTTCATCCCTTGTATTCTTTTCGAGGGGGATCTTTGAGAAGGGACGGTCGACCCTTCTTCACACCTAATATTAGTGTTGACGATATGACTGGGGAACGGTCGATCGACTCTTCCTGAAGTTTAATATTCTCTTCAAAGTGGATATTAGGTACATCTCGACCAACCCTTCCTCAAAAATAGTATTTTAGTGGAAGTGAAACTCAATGAAGGTATTTCTCAACCTATTAATCTTATTAAAGAAAAGACTAAGAATTATTAAAACAACACTTCTCGAAGGTTATATTCTACTTGAGGTGGAGCTTGAAGAAGTGATGACCAACCCTAACTTTAGATTAATATTCTCTTCAAGAAGGAGAAAGAGGAAGGTTCGGTTGACCCTTTATCTATATTAATATTCTTTTCAAGTGGGAATATAAATATTGATTGCTTTGACTCTTCCTTAAGACTAATATTATCATTATAAAGGATATTACTAAGTATCAGTCAAACCATTTTGAAGTGTATTATTATCATCAAGGAGGATATTGAAGAAGGGATAACCAACTCTTCTTCATGATTAGTATCCAAGTTGAGGTAGAAGGTGGAAAGTCCATCCAACCCTTATTCAAACATCTTATTCATAGTGAGCCATATTCTCCTCTAATAAAATATTAAACAAGAGATACCTAAACCTTCCTCTAAATTAATATTCTCATCGACTAAGAGTAAGAGGAAGGTTTGATCGATCATTTCTCTGTATTAATATTGTCATTTTGGTAGAGATTGAATAAGGGTCTACTGAATTATTCTATGATTAATATTTTTTATCTATTAGTATTTATGTTGAGGGAATGACCAGGGAATAATTATCCAACACTTCTTTAGACTTGAGGCTTACTCATACTCCAAGTTGATCACTCATGGGTATATCCTACTCAAGTGTTCATAAATATTCTCTATCTTTCCTTTCAAGTGGTCATGTAGAGTTGTTTCTTTCCAAGTATCCCTCTATTCATCATTAGCAAATGGTGTGGTTCTCATGCACCTATGTCCAAGAGGTATCATCGGCATCAACTTCTTGTGTGTGGAGCAAGCCTCTCATTATGTATGTAGAGTCATTCTCATGATGGTCATTATGAGAAGTGGGAATTTTTACATATTGGTTATCACACATCCCTATCACCCATTTGAAGGATGAATGTTTATTATCATTGTTACTTGTATAATATTTGCATAGGTTTATTCAATTTAGTGTTAAAGTGTTACAAAAATATTTTGTAAAATTATCACAATAATATGGAAGAACACATTAACTTAGAGAGTTTATATTAACTTATCATATTTATATTGGTTTATGTTCATTTATGTTTATCTATTACAATGATTATATTTTTCTATATTAACTTAGAGAATTTATATTAACTTATCATATTTATATTGGTTTATGTTCGCTTATGTTTATATATTACATTGATTATATTTTTATCGTGAAATATAGTTGTTGGACATGTTGTACTTGGGATTGTGTTTCTTGTGTAATTGTCATTACAAATATCACTTAGGAAAATATCAAGAGTTGTAGGTGATAGGAAGAGTCACCCATAAGAGGAAGTCCACCAATGATCCATTTGTATATTTACTGAGATTCATGTTAATGAAATAATCAAGTATATAGTTAATTTTTCTACCATAACTTGTGTGACAATGGAATCAGAGTGTAGGTTAAATCCATGATTGTTCCCCTTATTGTTTCCTTTCCCTTCACATGAAAATAATTCCCCATGATTTCATGTGAGTCCCTCTACCTTCTCATGTCAATTCTATGTGCCCAGTTCGCATGTCGATTCACACCCTTCTCAGTTTACGTGAAATCGGTCTCTGCACATTAGGGTTTTTTGGTTAGGGTTTTCTCCTTGCCCTCATCCTCAGCAAAATCAGCAGACTCCAGTCTGACCTTGTCATTTTCCTTCTTCAAGATCCCTCCTTTCTCCATACCCTCACCCTAGTAGAGATGTTTTGTCGTATTGATCACAAGTTCGATCTCATGTACACTAAGAATTCCTTCATGCACTAATATATGGGTGGATTCTGAGATTATATTTTTGTGATTCCTCGGTAGTCTATTGGCCATCAATATTGACACACCCAATATGTCACAAATGCCACCAATGTGAGTATAAGCATCCCACAACCATCCCAAAAATAGTATCACCACCACCATTGTTTTGTTACATCTCGTGCCCATGTTCTTCGACATTTACGTGCACATCGATCAAAATTCAATAGAATATTATTGATTCATTTGGTTTTTGATAAATTGCAAAGAAATATCTTGTTCATTGTTATGCCCGACTGTAACAGAGAGACAAAGAGTCAAGATTGTAGTTTTCATCCATGAAAGTGTTTGTTGGGATTGTTATTGGAGGTTTTATCTAGTCCAGTTGAGGCATCTTATGGTTGATACCCAAGCTTATCACAGATTTTAGTGGGTGTAAATCTAGGGCCTATGATAAGGTTCCAATATTCATAACTTTTTGTGGTTCTCACCTTTAATCCATAATCTTTTCCTTTTTTAGAGAATCTTAACAAGTTGTTGGTTGAAGAACCAAGTGTGGAGTTACATTTTTTTCCATAACTGGCCTTACAGTGTTATGCACCTAGTTATGTTATATTGAGTAGAAACAGGAATATCATAGAAATTACCGACAGAACAACAAAATATAGAGAATAACACACCAAAATGATACATCTATTGAAACAATAGCAATTTTCACTTTCCTCTTCGAGGGGGAAACCTCCAGCAAAGAAACGCTCTATTACAATAATTCTCAAGACATAACTTTTCATGCCCTCAACTCCTATTTATACTAAATATATATACCAAATGAAAAATCTAAAGGAAGATATTTCTATAAGTGGAAGCTTCTATTAAGTATTCTTACATTTGATTTGTTCACCTTATTACTAGGCCTTATTTCTTAATATCGACCTTTATTACTTCGAAATATATATTATTCTACCTATGTGAGGGGTTAGGGAGGTTAGATCCCTAAAAAAAAGTGGTATTACATATGGAACATTCTTTGTTTGATGTAGGAATGTCTGATATACTACTCTTTGGATTTACTTCTAATTTATCTTCTTATTCAGCGGTAGGTGTTGCTTCACAAATACCATTTACCGAGTCATTGAAGATCAAAGTTATTTTGATATTTCTGTAACATTATTGGTAATTAGCTTTAGATTCTGATATCAAATCCATAATGCATGACATTGTTTCCACTGAATATAGACTTCCCTCTCACATCCTTCATTAAATCCCTCTACCCTACATATTATCACTACCTTGAATCTTTGCAAGCTAGTGGTCAAATGAAAACCATCACATTTGACACTTTGGTGGAGAAAGTTTCAAAACATGAGAAAGCCTTTGGAAAGAAGTAAACCCATTCCACTAGTGAAAATGTGTGCCTTGGTCAGAAAGGGAAGAGTCAACCACATGATTGTTCTAGAGGAGAAGGAAACAAAAGAAGGGGTGGGAGAAAGACTTTGAGAGGTAGGGGGTACACACAACCATGGTGAGAGATCCAATCTTCACAGTACCTGTTGTGGAAAAAATGGGTCACATGAAGAGAAAGATTGGAACGTCCCTTGGGAGAATATCAAAGAAGATAGATAGAATAAAAAAGAATACAAAGGTAAAACTTCATAACAAGAGAAAGGTAAAGAACTTGAATATTCTCATTACATTGTTTCCCATTGCAATATAGAAGAAATTGAAGATTTGTTTAACACTTCATTTTCTTCTTGGAAAGATGTATGGGTTCTTGACACAAGTTCCACCTTACACATTGTTATAGCCATAAATTTCCCTATTCATGCATACATGGCCTTGGCCCTCTTATTTGCATATTTTTCCAAAGCACTGTTGAGTTGCTCTTCTTAAAAAAACAATTTTTAGAAGATGTACGCGCCCTGATCCACTACAGCCCTCATACATACTCAGGTTTCTCCACTATAACCCATGTACATACTCAGGTTGATGCACTACAACCTGCGTACATACTGAGGATGCTTCACTACAACCCACGTACATACTCAAACTACTTCACTACAACCTGCATACATACTCAGGATGCTCCACTAAAACCCGCATACATACTCAGGTTGCTCCACTACAGCCCGCATATACCTCCAAAAGTTGCAAAAAACAAAAAGTTGCAAGGAATTCGTTGAAATTGATGGGCTATTGGTAGTTTCCCAACTAATCCACCCGCTATAGCCCATCACCCAACCGAATAACCATCCTTTTGTCATATAAAAGGAGGTGTTGGGGTCTCATTTCACATCTAAGCATAAGAATAGTGAAACTCTGCCCAATTTCACTTCCCCTCCTTGCCCAAGATATTGTTGCATTTTGTGAGAATTGCCTTAGCATTCCCTCATTAACCCCTTCTTCCTCCTTTTAACCCATTCACTTCCCAAGAAGAGATCAAAAGGTTGAGAGGAAAAGTTCATACAAGGTGCACTTGGAGCTTGGTGAAGAGAAGCCCAAACCAGGTTCGTGGAATGGTGGCCAACTTAGATTGTAAAGGTATAATCTATGTGTCATTAATAAAAGAATCACATTTTCCTGTCCCAAATGATGGTGTCTTAAATACTTTTATTGGTTTATGCTTGACATTCTAACATATAACCCTAACTTATATATGGAATATCATGCTTGTAGTTTTATGTTTGTCAATCTTTGGATGCAGGTCATCCCTAGGAGGAGGTGTGTAGTCAATGGAACTTCCAAGCGCGAGGAGGTCATTACCAGACATGGGATTAGAGGTATAGTTACCCGATCTCCTTTTGGTTGCTTTCTTCATATGAGTTTTGGTATGTTTTGGGTAGTATAGAGAATTAATTGACTTTTAGATAGTTAATCGATCTGCCTACATTCTGAACCCTGGTGTAGATAAAGGGGGGGTTTTCCCACTAGCACACATGACCTTACAGAGACATTTTTTTGAACATTTCAATGACAATGTTGATGGAGTAGTTTATTTTTCACACAAATCAAGTATCAAACCTTTGGGAGTTGTGTTGGCAGCCATATTAATCTCTATCTTTTTCTTTACAAGCTGCCTACACAAGGTTTTTGAACCCTCATTACTCATCACAATTTTTTAACGACACCATTATCTTTCACTTTTGCATACCTGCTTTTCGTTTTCATTTTCACGACTACAAGCGTAAAAATCCATAGTTAGAATTCATGTTGATTACATTAAAATGATCATTTGGTTTGTCATGAACCTATTTGTTTATGCGGTTATAACTCTTTGAACTCAAACACACCACTGGTCACATATTTATCAAAACACCAAATATTTATGCATTTGACTATTGTTAATATGGTGTCGATTTACATAATCTTCGACGCAATGGTTTTATTGAACATATTGATTTTTGGGTGAAATCGTGGTTATGTGATAATTCATTTGACATGTTGATTAAAATTATTTTGGATATGCACTGTTATGATTTGAATGTACCATTACACCAAGGCGCCATTGATTGTACAACCCGGCATAATATTCTTGCATGGTCACAATTTACTCCACTATCCTCGCACGCATAGCATTAATGCTCTGCCCTTGCATTTCAGGTTGCCTTTGCATTGTGTTGGGGAAGTTTCGAGACAATGGTTCTGTGTCTATCCTATCAAACCCTATTGCTGAGAACCTTGTTGATTTTGTGCTATTAGCTATGGCTCCTATAGTGAGAATCACACCCAACGGTGTCCAAACTTTGTTGTTGTTTGATAACTCCTGAGAGGACCTAGAGAGGAATGGTTGGCGGGTCTTTGTTGAGAAGTTTGAGGGTTTCAACCTGGCAGTTGCTCAACAATTCGCACTAACATTCGATGGGTGCAGAGCCAAAATTGGGGACATCCAACTCGAGTTAAACGAGGATTTCATTAGCTCAGCCACTGATCTGCCAGCCGAGGGACAAAAATGGTTTAAAAATTCAAAGGTTGACGAAGTACCCTGGCCACTGCTGTTTACCTCAAGGAAGATTAACAGCTGCGACAAAGGTATGCCCATTATAGCTCTGAAATCTAGATGGTATGATTTATTGTCTATTATCAAGGAGTTTGTTACATGTGAGGGTAGATACAGTCTAGTTTTCCTATACCACCTGTGGCTGCTCATGAGTTTCATAGATTTTCCCTTAAATATGCCATATTTTCTCCTTCAAAGTTTATATAAAATGGATAAGCGCTTCGAAAGGGAGAAAGTCGATTCCAGCCTCTTCCACCACTGTTTAATTAAAATTATTATAGTTCATCAGTTGAAGTTGAATGGCGATTGTTGGGACACGTTCCTGATAAGGAATGGCTATGCCTGTCGTGAAATAGGACAAGTTGACAAATCCGTTGTTACAGAAACCCTTTTCGGGCCTGTCATTCCCCCTCCTACGCTCTTGCCCTCTGTTGAATCCTCAACCTACCCGAACGCTACCCAACCCGACACCCTGCCTGACTCATATCCAAAAGATGGTGGTAAGCCTGTTAAAAGGTCTGCAAAGAAAAAGGGTAAAACCAACAGTGACATCAATTGCAAGGGTAAAAAGGTCACACACTGGGTTTCACGGTGTGCTCATAATAAACCTAAAGAAAACACAGACCAAAAGCCAATTATGTTAAGTGAAGATTTTGATTCCGAAATCGAACGATTTCTGACTGAAGAGTATCCATACTCACATGGAATTTGCTCAGTTAAGCCCTATGACTATGTAACAAACCTCCCACCGTGTCTTAAAGACGACCCCAACTTCCCTGGGATCAAACTCAACAGAGGAACTGCTGGTCAATTAAGGAATTCCTCACCTATGAATACACAGCCTGTTTAACCACAGTGCAATGAATGTAAGTCATGGCTCGACCGATATTATACAAACGTCCCGTTGCTCCAATTTCGGATCAAGTCCTTGGAGGACCGAGTGAATGTGCTAACTAAGGAAAACGATAGATTGCAAGCTAATGATAAAATATAGAATACCACGGGCCCTGTTGTCTTTAAAAATGTAGAGGCAGCCACTGCCATTGTCAATTCAAAAATAGCTTGATGAAAATCCCTGAATCCGAGGTATGATATTTTAAAAGTAATTTTAGGATGATTTTGTTTTTGTTTTGAATTAGCATACAAGATTTGTTTTCTCAAATTGCATCTATTTCTGTTTTGATTGAATGGATAAAACACGATTCTGTTTATAATAATAACTAGCTACAAAATCATGAGATTTTGTAGCTAGTTATTAAAATTTGATTTTTTATTTATTTTACAACTAAAATGCAATCTGAAATCATGTATTCTTGTGCATTTATAGGTACATACGAATTCTAAAGGAGATTGGATCACTAGTGGCATCTTTAAACATTCTATTTCTTTACATGGTTTTAGATTAGGATGTTAGTTTTGGATAACAATGGGAATTTGGGAGATTGTATTCCCCATAATTTTTGCAACAACTTTGATAATTTCCACAAGGAATGTTTTGATCCTGTGGCCTTTATAAATGTATTATTTTGTAAAGAAAGACTATTGCTGCCTGGGAGAAGAAACTATGGATTGGTGATTATTCAGACTTGAGTGAAAGTGGATATTTGCACAGCTTTAGCTTCAATATATCATATTTTTGTTCAAGTTTTGCTCATTTCGATTTGTAACCAAATTTTGACTACTTTAGATATCATAATTTGTTACAGGTTGATGTGATGGGATTTAAATAGTGTTCATATTTTATGTCTCTCATTTTATATACATCAATTAATCTATTTACATTTAATGATTAGAAGGTTGATCTTCTTTATTCAATGAACAGTTATATACAAATTGTCATACTCAGATTTATCTTAATATGATCGTTTGTCAAATGATAAATTGTTGTCCCTACATATATTACTTGTTTTGTCATTAGCATTCAAAGCGTTGTTGCTTTGTGTTTACGTGAAGTATTGGAAAATCTGGTGCGGGTTGGCCTCATCAAACAGTAAACGTAGATGTTATGCACAGGACGAATAGGAGATAATATTTCAGGCCAGTTTACTAGTTTCATTCTGTTAGTTTAATTTATATAAGAATTTTCTGTAGTTTAGATACACTGCATAGATTCTTATTATTATTTCTCAACTAGATAGTTGTCATTTCATTTCTTTTTCATAAAAGTTATAAAAATAAAAAACACTAGCTTTGCTGTCATAAGTCAATTCATATATGATTTTGCAGATTTCGACTAAAATTTGCATTTTGTGAATACTGTACATACAATAGAGATTTAATCATATCCATACACTATATATTAAATAAGTAGAACAAATGTTATCGCACGGTTTGTAGGAAGGGTTTAGGCAGTTTGAGTCAAGGCTTAAAACCGGTGTAACAGGAGCTTCCCCACCCAATGTCACCTCGATGGGGAGCTCTTTCTATTTAGGATGGTTGGTCCAAGGGAGACGTCCCTAAGCAATCTGGGTTTATGAAGGGCTAAAAGTATAATGGATCGAAGTCAAAGAATCCCTTTCACAGATTACTGTCAATAGAGATAGTCAAAGAAGATATTGTTCCACTGGAAGGCACCTGTTTGCGAGACAAGACAAACGAACTAGAATATATGCTTGCAGTGGGTTAGTACTTCACAATTTAATGACTATCATCAAATATATATGAGCAAATGATCAAATGCAATTATTGATGAAGTCAATGATTGCTAAAACAAAACCAATGACTAATATCACTCCTTCAATAAATGCATGAGATATAAGAGCATTCAATATACCAATTAAATCCTTGTATTATACCACAATGCAATAAATGTCTCAAATCAGCTCACATACATAAATTTGTTGCGTCACCTATATTGTTGCTGCTATAGGTGTGACGTCAGCTTTAATCAATAGGTCAAAATGAAGACAAAGAGTGAAACATTTTCTTCAATAAGCTTATAGATGCAATTATTAAATCAATGTCTATCAAAAGAGATGACAAGTGTCAAAACGTTGCATGCCAAACAAGAGGTCAAAGAGTGTGACTTCACCTATACAATTTTTGTTGCAGAATTAGGGTTAGCTAGCCAAGAAGTGACGTTTTGACAAATTCAACCAATGAAATTGCAATAAACCTCTACGGCTATGTTAAGATGACTAGGCCGCACTTTTCTATCCAAACAAAAGTCTAAAATCAGCAGGAAGTCATCTTATTAGAGTTAGTTCAAGAAAAGGCTAGGGTTAGATGCTAGGTTAGTTAGGGTTTCAATTTTGAGAGTGTTTGAAAAGAGTTTAAGGCATAAACAAGATCAAGAAAGGTTTCTAGACTAGTGCCTTGGGTTAATGGAGTCAAATGAGGTGAGGCTAATAGCTTGGAAGGCTTAAACTCAAAGACAAGAGGATTAGGGTTTGATGGTGTTGCTATGGCAAGGCCACCAAACCAAAACCCTAA
>ML790910.1:254242-267699 GCA_009831015.1 Picea engelmannii | reverse complement strand
AGGAAACTACCGGCTGAAGATTCCACTTGGGAAGATGAGTCTTTTATACAGAAGAATCCAGAGTTACTCAAGCGTTGCGGACAACACTTGTCTCAAGGGGAGGGGCATGTTAAGCCCTAATATTGGCTCATTACCCCTTAATTAGGGCATATTAGATTAGTAATGTTATTTTATTTATGTCAGATTTAGGCCATTAGTTGTAATTATACCTCCTAGTCTCCTATATATACCAAGGAGTCATTTTCATTTTGAATCATCTTGTACTTGAACATTTAAGTGGGGAAAAGGAGGTAGCCCCCTCAAAGAGGCTTATTATCAGAAATTATCTCTTTTTCAAGGCATTGAGTACTTTTCCTAAGGTTTTTCTATGCTATATTGATGTTTGGTTCTTAACAATGGCCAACTAGAACAATCCTGCCAGACCCTGGCTCAACCAAGATGTAGTAGCCGTACCCGGGCCTCAGCATCCCTTACCCAAACATCCGGAGAAGTGGCTCCCTAAATTTGACCCCGACTCTAGACAGATCACCGAAGATCACATCAAAAAGTTTATGTTAGCCATTAGACTCCGTAATGTCGAGCACGAAGACGTAGTCTGTAGATTGTTCCCCTATACTTTCGAGGGCAATACCTCTACTTGGTACTTTTCCCAACAACCCCATACCATCATGTCATGGGAGAAGTTTGAATCTTGTTTTCTTGAGAAGTTTGGAGACGACAAGTCCCCAGAAGTTCTAGTCATGGAGCTTTCTAGTTTAAGAATGAACCCCAACGAGAAAATCAAAGACTTTAACCAAAAGATTCTTAACACTAAATAACCGAATCCCTACGGATTCGATGCCTGCTGAGAATCTTATCATAGCATATTATACGAAATCCTTACATCAAAGTATAGCCATTTGGGTAAAGAGATCTAAGAAAGCCACATTGTTAGAGGCCTTCGAGGAGGCCAGTTAGATCGAGAAAGATATCCTCAGCTTAAAAGACGCTACTAGCAACGAAATAGAGACTAGTTCATCTTCCAAAAAGAAAATCGAAATCCTCCCTAGACCTGCCCAAAACAAAACGCAACTTGAAAGCTCAGATCTAGAAAACTTACAAAAAGTCGTTCAAAAACTGTCAAATCAAGTTATATATTTGAAAAGGACAGTCGAAGAAGCTTCTTCAAGCAAAGGGCCTTACAAACCCTCGTTTAGGAAGCCTTTTCCCACCAACCGACCCAATTCAAATACCGAAGGCTTAAATATAGAAAGCCTGCAATTCGCTATTCAAACAATTCTAGAAGCCCAGGATAACTTGATGCCCCAAGAGACAGTTGAACAAGAGACAGTTGAAGAAGATGAATCTTCTCCGAACATTTTTGGACACTTCTCGGATAGCATTTTTCAAGCTAACTTCGAGACAGTACATCCCTACAATACTAGGAGTAAGACAGCAAACAAGCCTTCTTCTGAAAACACTATGACTTTTCCCCCAAAATAGTCTAAAACAACTGAGACTAAACAGAATTATGCGAACCCAAGCTTAGATTATGATTTAGTTGAAGATCTAAAAAATTTAAGGGCTAACATTTCTGTTTATGAATTATTAAAATTCTCGTTTCTGCTACAAAAAATGTTACAGAATATCACAGAGAACAGCAAAAACGGCAATCCAAATAGTAACAAAGTTTTTCAGAATAACCCAAAAGTTCCTCAGAAGGCTTTCGCTAAGAATAATTCTGATCCTCATGAGAAGAGAGACCTTCCTGTAAATAATGTAACAAATGTAGATCAGTTAGTTTTAGAGGTTGCGAGTAAAAAGCAACAAGCTTCCACCACTAGTACTCGCAGAAATGTACCTCCATTTTTGTTAACTTTTGAAATATTTAATAGGAACGTGCACAATTGTATGGTAGATTCAGGAGCGTCTTCCAATGTAATGTCATGGTCTATGTTTTAGAAGATTAATGTTGAAGTTGAACCATCCACCTTAAAGATCATCCAACTTGATCGAACTAGTGTTAAAGTTATAGGCGAATTAATGAATGTGCTTATAAGATTATTGTCTAACCCCAAAGTTCATCAAGTAATTGATATTATTGTTGTAGATATTCTAGAAGTTTATGGTTTGTTTTTAAGAAGAGACTGGTCGGAACAACTACACGGCTATTTCGCGACAGATTGGTCTCACTTGTGGCTGCCCGAGAATGGAAAGCCCAACAAAATTAAGGTAAATCATGAACGTTACCTAAAGTTCACAGTGACAGATTTAAATGATCCCAATGAACCATTTACACCTTCTACCGATTCACCCGAAATACAAGGGATGGATACCTTTTTCGGCAATTTCATGGCCGAAACTTCCTCTATCACTAACCCGGAGTAGCAGTCTGAAATTGTGACACATATGCAGCCAACAGTTTCTACCCATTGGTCTCATGCACCCGAAAAAAATCAAATATGGTCTCTTTACTTTGACAGGTCAAAATCCAAGGAAGGAGCTAGTGTAGGCTGCGTGATTATTGATCCAGCAGGTAACAAAACCCTGATTGCATGCAAGTTAGAGTTTTAATGTACAAACAACACAGTAGAATATAAGGCTTTATTGCAAGGCCTCAGGAAAACATTAGATATGAACGTTCAAAATTTGACTGTCTTTGGCGATTCCGAAATCGTGGTTAGACAAGTAAAAAATTCTATCCACTGTTTATCTCCGCATCTTAAAAGCTACCAATCTGAGGTATGGAATTTGATGAACAAGTTTTCTTCTTTTAACATAAATTCTATTCCTAGATTGAATAATTCGGAACCTGACTTGTTAGCTAATGTAGCTTTGAAACTCTTTCCTGCAGAAGGCTTGTCCCCGAATGCATTCTCCATCGAACTGTTTCTCAGGCCATCCGTCCCCGACAACATCACGAATTGGAGAGTCTTCGACGATGATCAACAAATTATTAGTTTCCTGCATATGGAAGAAACTTTCCAAGGCGCAGTGATTGACGAATGCACTCATGACGAGAATCTTCATGACTTCACGGTAATACTAGATCCGAGATCTCTTGAATCTTCATCAGACATGGTAAATTCTATCCCTAAATCTGTAGTTAGATTAGAAAAAAATTATGATCTTCAAGACAAATTCAAAAAATCAGTAAACTGTAAAACAAATAGTTCTTCTTTAACGTATGAAAAAGTAAACTTGGGAACTAAAGACAATCCACAGTGCATTAATTTAGGGGTGGGGTGTTCTGAACAAGAGAAAATGGCGTTTATTAAATTATTTAAGGAATTCAAAGATGTTTTTGCTTGGACGTATGATGACCTAAAAACCTTTGATCCTAACATCATACAACATGTCATTCCTATGAAACCCCAAACCTTGTCGTTTCAACAAAAGTTAAGAAAAATGCACCCAAAACTCGAACGACTGTCAAAAAAGAATTAAATAAACTCCTGAACGCTAAGATAATTTTCCCAGTTAGGCACACGCAATGGGTCTCTAATCTTGTCCCTGTCTGGAAGAAGAGTGGTGAAATTAAACTATGTGTCGATTTCCGAAATCTTAATAGAGCGTTTGACAAAGACAACTACCTTGTCCCTCCCATGGAACAGATCCTTCAACAAGTATCTGGTTCTAAAAGATTATCCTTATTGGATGGTTTTTCAGGGTATAACCAAGTCCTGATGTCTCCTCCAGACCAACTTAAAACTACCTTCCGCACTCCATGGGGCACCTACACTTATAGGAAAATGCCCTTTGGACTCATTAATGTTGGTGCCACTTTCTAGAGAGCAATGGACATCACTTTCTAAGGCTTAATCAATCAATCTGTCATAGTTTACTTGGATGACATTACTGTATTCTCGAAAAACAAAGCTGATCATCTATCTCATTTAAGATCCGTTCTATAGCGATGTCGTAAGTACGGCATTTCCTTAAATCCTAAAAAATCTATCTTCGCAGTAGAACAAGGTAAGCTCTTAGGATTTATTGTATCAAGCGAAGGGATGATTATCAACCCTGAAAGGACTCAATTCATCTCGAAACTTCCCCCTCCCTCGTCAAAAAATTCTATGCAGTCTTTCTTAGGCCAAATAAACTTTGTCAGGAGATTTTTCCCCAGTTTTTCGGAAATGGTGAGACCTTTACAGAACTTAATAAAAAAGGATGTACAATATCATTGGGGACCGTTAGAAAACCAAGCTTTTAATTCAATAAAAAAGGCCATAATAGACGCTCCTTCTATGATGAGCCCCAACTTTTCGCAAGACTTCACTCTCTACACATTTTCTTCTGACCGCTCCTACGCTGTTGTCCTAACTCAAAAGAACGCTGAAAACAATGAAGTCCCAATTGCCTTTATGAGCTCAGCCTTCAAAGGCACAAAACTTAATTACCCAGTAGTATATCAATAAGTCTATGTTGTTTTTAAAGCAGTAAAGCACTTCCGATCTTATCTTTTGAAATCTAGGACGAAAATTATTGTCCCTTACCCGACCGTCAGAAATCTGTTAGTGCAGAAAGAACTAGGCAAAAAGAGGGCGAACTGGGTCACCTCCTTACAAGAGTATGACATAGAAATCACCCCAGCACAAATAGTGAGAGGTCAAGGGCTATGCAAGTTAGTCACTGACTCAGCGGCAGGACATCAAGAGGAAAATGATGTGTCAAACCCAGGACAACACTACCAAAATTTAATCTGTTGTGCACAAAACCTTGTTAGCCCCTGGTATGATGATATAAAATTTTGTCTTGAACATGGGTCAGCCCCCCGTCACCTAGATCCCACTAAAATAAGAGTGCTAAGATTGAAATCTGTCTCCTTTCAGTTGATCAATGGTATTATGTTTCGTCAAAATTTTGATGGACTACTAATGCACTGTCTTGAGAAAGATGAAGCAGAAAAGGTCTTATTAGAATTGCACGCAGGAGAAGCTGGTGGGCATTTTGGTGGAGATACCACTACCCATAAAGTATTAAGAGAAGGTTATTATTGGCCTACACTTTTTAAAGATGCTCATGCCTTGTGTCGCAAGTGTGTTATTTGTCAAAAAACGTCCAGACGAATACAGAAACCAACCTTCCCTCTACAGCCTGTTTCAGTAGATTCCCCTGTTCAACAGTGGGGTCTTGATATTATAGGTCCAATCAATCCGCCATCCTCACAGAATCATAAGTTTATCATAATATCCACAGATTACTTCACCAAGTGGTCTGAGGCTTCCCCATTAAAAGCTGTAAATACCAGTCAGGTAATTGCCTTTTTGAATTCAAATATTATTACTCGTTTTGGTATCCCTCACTGTCTAGTATTCGATAACGCTTCCTATTTTTCGTCTCTTGAGATGAGTGATTTATCTCTAGAAAAAATAATTAAATTAAAATATGATGCCATCTATTACCCTCAAGGCAATGGATTGGCAGAATCAACTAATAAAAATCTGATTAAAATCATCAAGAGAATGGTAGCTGAAAACCATAAAAATTGGCATAATGCATTATTAAACGTAATCTAGGCTGATAGAGTAACTCCCAAAAATGTTGTGGGTAACTCTCCCTTCTTTCTCATCTATGGAAGAGAGGCAATTCTGCCACCACATATTCTTCTTCCTCACTGCAGCTATCACAGAAAATACAAGAAGAGGACTGCCCCCCTTTGGAGAATCGAATTAACGCATTGTTAAAATTAGAGGAAGTGAGGGCTCAAGAAAAACGAAAGTTTGATCAGTGTCAACTTGTGGTTAAAAGATGGTTTGATTCCAACTCTGCCTTTGACAGGAACTTTGAAGTAGGTGACCTTTTCCTAAAATGGGACAAACCACATGAGGGAAAGGGGGAGCATACAAAGTTTCAGAACTTATGGCTAGGACCGTTTTTTATTGCTGAGAAATTGGGTCCCAGCTCTTTCAAATTACAAAGTCTAGAGGGACAGCCAGACACCTATCCGGTGAATGGCCAAGCTCTAAAAAGGTATTTCACTTGATAAAAACCCTGTGTACACTGTGTAAATATTTTTCCTTTGTTTTCTTTTCATTTTTCTTTGTTGTTTTGGTTTTGATTTCTCCCTTATGCTCACCAGTTTTTATTTTTGAAATACATATACCTGCATCATGAACTGTTCGGACAAAGAGAACAGAAAAATTTCTCCTCTGAAATGACTGCTGAAAGTTTGTTTAAACATCAATTATGATATGCTTCTAAAGTTTACAGCCATGTTGAACAAAGCTTGTTGCTTGAAAGACGTTTCTTTATTTCAATCTGTAATTGAAGTTTTTCATGATCATCCATTTCTTCTTACGCTGTCCCTGTTCCTTAAGAGAACAACTCAAATATGTCTCCCTGCCTTCGAAGGTCGGTTTATCAATAAATTATCTCTAGATCTTAATGAAGGACAGTTAAAAAATTCTTTCAAGGTCTGTAATTTATTAAAATATGTCCAAAATATCACAATTTTCAGAGTCACGCCGCTCGATTAAATATCTTTAAAACCAAATAAATCATTAAAGAGTTGTGGGAAGTGCTTGTAAACCCGTCGGGATATTGAACAGGTTTGTTGGTAGTGGTTAAATGCATGCATGACACCAAGATAACTTCGTCGGGGTACTGAACAGGCCCGCTGGTAGCGAAGCAATGCCGGGTATATGAAAATTCTCAGATATGGAATCTTTTGACCTCAAATGTCCTTCGTTCTGATCTGGAACTTCCTGGCAGGATACAGATATTGGAGTGGGTTAAATGGAAACCCTGTCGAGGCTATGGACGCCTGCTGGTAGCAGTGGCTCTGTCAATAGTATTGGAGATTTTAACCTTAATATCGTGTCTCGCTTTTGTTAAGATTGTCATCAGTTTTCATCTTTTAAAATAACGAACTGGATTTTTTTATGATTGATGATGATGTTCAAACAGTTTTTCGGTTGTTTTCGAGTTGGAGTTTTTCTCATTATCCTAATCTGGACTTGTTCATTTGGCAAAGATAACTGCTTCTACCAGTGTGTCGCCATTGTTGGCAGCTATATTAATCTCTATCTTTTTCTTTACAAGCTGCCTACATAAGGTTCTTGAACCCTCATTACTTGTCACATTTTTTTAACAACACCATTATCTTTCACTTTTGCATACCTTCTTTTCGTTTTCATTTTCACGACTGCAAGCGTAAAAATCCACAGTTAGAATTCATGTTGATTACATTAAAATGATCATTTGGTTTGTCATGAACCTATTTGTTTATGTGGTTATAACTCTTTGACCTCAAACACACCACTAGTCACATATTTATCAAAACACCAAATATTTATGCATTTGACTATTGTTAATATGGTGTCGATTTACATAATCTTCGACGCAATGGTTTGATTGAACATATTGATTTTTGGGTCAAATCATGGTTATGTGATAATTCATTTGACATGTTGATTAAAATTCTTTTGGATATGCACTGTTATGATTTGAATGTACCATTACACCAAGGCTTCGTTGATTGTACAACCCGACATGATATTCTTGCATGGTCACAATTTACTCGACTATCCTCGCACGCATAGCATTAACGCTCTGCCCTTGCATTTCGGGTTGTCGTTGCATTGTGCTGGGGAAGTTTCGGGACAATGGTTCTGTGTCTATCCTGTCAAACCCTATCACCGAGTACCCTATTGATTTTGTTCTATTAGCTATGGCTCCTATAGTGAGAATAGAACCCAACAGTGTCCAAACTTTGTTGTTGTTTGGTAACGCCCGAGAGGACCTAGAGAGGAATGGTTGGCGGGTCTTTGTTGAGAAGTTTGAGGGTTTCAATCTCGCAGTTTCTCAACAATTTGCACTAACATTCGATGGGTGCAGAGCCAAAATTGGGGACATCCAACTCGAGTTAAACGAGGATTTCATTAGCTCAGCCACTGGTCTGCCAGCTGAGGGACAAAAATGGTTTAAAAATTCAAAGGTTGACGAAGTACCCTGGCCACTGTTGTTTACCTCAAGGAAGATTAACAACCGTGACAAAGGTATGCCCGTTACAGCTCAGAAATCTAAATGGCACGATTTATTGGCTATTATAAAGCAGTTTGTTACATGTGAGGGTAGATACGGTCTAGTTTTTCTATACCACCTGCGACTGCTCATGAGTTTCATAGATTTTCTCTTAAATATGCCATATTTTCTCCTTCGGAGTTTATATAAAATGGCTAAGCACTTCAAAAGGGAGAAAGCTGATTCCAGCCTCTTCCACCACTGTTTAATTAAAATTATTATAGTTGATCAGTTGAAGTTGAATGGTGATTGTTGGGATGTGTTCTTGTTAAGGAATGGCTTTGCCAGTCCTGAAATAGGACAAGTTGACAAATCCATTGTTACAGAAACCCTTGTCGGGCCTGTCATTCCCCCTCCTATTCTCTTTCCCTCTGTTGAACCCTCAACCTACCTAAACGCTACCCAACCCGACACCCTGCCTGACTCATGTCCAAAAGATGGTGGTAAGCCTGTTAAAAGGTCTGCAAAGAAAAAGGGTAAAAGCAACAGTGATATCAATTGCAAGGGTAAAAAGGCAGCGCATTAGGTTTCACGGTGTGCTCGTAATAAACCTAAAGAAAACACAGACCAAAAGCCAATTCTATTAAGTGAAGATTCTGATTCCAAAATCGAATGATTCCTGACTGAAGAGTATCCATACTCACACGGACTTTGCTCAGTTAAGCTCTATGACTATGTGACGAACCTCCCACCGTGTCTTAAAGACGACCCCAACTTCCCTGGGATCAAACTCGATAGAGAAACTACTGGTCAATTAGGGAATTCCTCACCTGTGAATACACAGCCTGTTCAACCACGGTGCAACGAATATAAGTCGTGGCTCGACCGATATTATACAGACGTCCCATTGCTCCAATCTCGAATCAAGTCCTTGGAGGACCGAGTGAATGTGATAACTAAGGAAAATGATAGATTGCAAGCTAATCATAAAAGACAGAAGACCACAGGCTCTGTTGTCTTTAAAAATGTAGAGGTGGCCACTGCCATTGTCAATTCAAAAATAGCTTGATGAAGATCCATGAATCCGAGGTATGATATTTTAAAAGTAATTTTAGGATGATTTTGTTTTTGTTTTGAATTAGCATACGAGATTTGTTTGCTCAAATTGCATCTATTTCTGTTTTGATTGAATGGATAAAACACGATTTTGTTTATAATAATAACTAGCTACAGAATCATGAGATTCTGTAGCTAGTTATTAAAATTTGATTTTTATTTTATTTTACAACTAAAATGCAATCTGAAATCATGTATTCTTGTGCATTTACAGATACATATGAATTCTAAAGGAGATTGGATCAATAGTGGCATCTCTGAACATTCTATTTCTTTACATGGTTTTAGATTAGGATGTTAGTTTTGGATAACAATGGGAATTTGGGAGATTGTATTCCCCATAATTTTTGCAACAACTTTGATAATTTCCACAAGGAATGTTTTGATCTCGTGGCCTTTATAAATGTATTATTTTGTAAAGAAAGACTATCTTTGCCTGGGAGCAGAAACTATGGATTGCTGATTGTTCAGACTTGAATGAAAGTGGATATTTGCACGGCTTTAGCTTCAATATATCATATTTTTGTTCAAGTTTTGTTCATTTCGATTTGTAACCAAATTTTGACTACTTTAGATATCATAATTTGTTACAGGTTGATGTGATGGGATTTAAATAGTGTCCATATTTTATGTCTCTCATTTTATATACAACAATTAATCTGTTTACATTTAATGATTAGAAGGTTGATCTTCTTTATTCAATGAACAATTATATACAAATTGTCATACTCAGATTTATCTTAATATGATCGTTTGTCAAATGATAAATTGTTGTCGCTACATATCTTACTTGTTATGTCATTAGCATTCAAAGAATTGTTGCTTCGTGTTTACGTGAAGTATTGGAAAATCTGGTGCGGGTTGGCCTCATCAAACAACAAACGTAGATGCTATGCACAGGACGAATAGGAGATAATATTTCAGGTCAGTTTACTAGTTTCATTCTGTTAGTTTAATTTATATAAGATTTTTTTGTAGTTTAGATACACTGTATAGATTCTTATTATTATTTCTCAACTAGATAGTTGTCATTTCATTTCTTTTTCATAAAAGTTATAAAAATAAAAAACACTAGCTTCGCTGTCATAAGTCAATTCATATATGATTTTACAGATTTCGATTAAAATTTGTATTTTGTGAATACTATACATACAATAGAGATTTAATCATATCCATACACTATATATTAAATAAGTATAACTATTATTTTATTTGTTAGTAAACTGTGAATATATCTTAGACTGTATATAGTTTGCAACAATTGTTTTCTTTTTATTTTAGTTAGTTTCTTTTGTTTTGTCTTTTCACTTTCGTAGGACTTAGATCGGCTAACGGAGCTACTAAACCCATCGTAGTGGATTAATCCAAATGGCTTGGGTTATTTAGACAACCCCGAACCAGATTCACTCCTCCAGTTGATGAGCGGTCACTTTCGCCTGTCAACAAGTTGGTGCCATTGGGATTAAGTTGCTTGGACTCCCATATTTGTTTTTGCATAATGTGCTATATCTTCCTGAGTTGCAAAGGAAATTGTTGTATCTTGTGCACACTTGATAGAAATGTCACTCTATCCATATATTTAGAGGAAAATTTGAAATAAGGAAGGCCTATGATAGCATGGTTGAAATGAATGAGGTGAAAGAAGGAACATTGTGAAAACCGAAAGGGACATATGTTCATGCATAGAATGTTCCATACCTCTCTCATCACAGTGAAGGTAAAATTTCATCTAGTCTTTTGTGGAATTCTATATTTGGTCATATTAATTATGATATCCTTCATTTTCTGGAAAAAAAAATGGTGTTTCTAGTTTATGTATTATTCCTAGGAACTTGAAGCAATGTGATGCTTGTATCCTTGAAAACCACAGAAAACAATCATTTCATGATTCTACTTTCAGAGCAGGTAGAAAAATTTAACTGACACATTCTAATTTGTGTGGCCAAATGCATGTTCCTTCTGCAAATGGAAATAAATA
Organism: Picea engelmannii; assembly: GCA_009831015.1. Lineage (NCBI taxonomy): Eukaryota > Viridiplantae > Streptophyta > Pinopsida > Pinales > Pinaceae > Picea > Picea engelmannii. The sequence goes on along the minus strand of ML790910.1, from coordinate 256,661 downwards.
CATCATGTATTTTATTGATGATTACACCAGGATATGTTGTGTGTACTTGTTGAAATAAAAATCACAAGCTTTTGAAACTTTAAAAAAAATTATGTATGGATTCAGAATGAAGCTCAATCCCATATTAGCTCTCTTTGCACTGATAATGGAAGAGAATATGAATCTAATGAATTTGAAAAATTCCTATGTCAGCATGGGATCACTTATCAAACCATAATTTATACAATCCTCAACATAATGGTGTAGTCGAAAGAATGAACATGACTCTCCTAAATATGGTTCATTCCTTGATGTTTTTTGAGAATGTAAAATTGATGTTTATGGATGATGCATTTATATGTATAGTTTATATGAAAAATAAGTGTCCATCTCATGCTATTGAAAACAAGACTCCTTATGAAATGTGGTATGGCCACATTCCTTCGGTGAGGCATCTCAGGGTATTTTGATCCACATGTTATGCCTTAATTCCTAAAGAGTAAAGAAGCAAGATTGATGCAAGGTGTTAGAAGTGCATCTTCTTGGGGTACTCAAATACCACCAAGGGATATCATCTTTACAATGAGATAAACAAGAAATTCATTCTTTCCATAGATGTAATATTTCTTGAACCCTCCAGGAATGACAAAATGGATGAGAGGCAGCTTGATCATCTGGACAGATTCACTCATGCAAAGACATATCATGAAATTGATGATAAGTTTCCACGTCTTGAATGGGGTATCCCTATCTTGGATCAATCTCTAGAATCTCCTTTTGAAGAACCATCTCCCCCTCATGAAGAAGTTTCAGCCACTTCATTAGAAACTGAAGTTAATTTGGATGATGTGATTGAGAGGATTGAAAAGTCGATTCTTGATGATAATTCGGCACCATCTCAATCAGTTGAGAAACATGGACCCCATCTCAGAAAGGTCACCAAAATGGCTCATAAAAACACTTGAAATTGTTCGTCCCGATGAGGTCACAAAGACACGAACCGGTAGTTCCTCAAGACAATATGGAGGTTATGCACATATTTCAAATTTAGGTGATGTAGATGACATGGATGTTTCATATGATTTTGATTTTAATTTGTAGCACACCTGACCCCCTAAACCTCTTAGGTTGGTGGGATGTTAAAAATTTGGCTTCCACTTAGATTAAGTCTTCGGTTTAAGTCTGAAAAACTCTTGTCCCAACCTATAGCTATCGACAAAATCCATTATAGGACTTCATTAAAATAGGTAGGGACCCATACGCCCTCAATCAGATATCCAGAATCGCTCCTTGCCACCAGGTTAACGACTTATAGAGATTTGGACTCCCTACTGTCAAAACCCCAGATTTCCAGGATTGATGCATGCTCCAATGGCTTGTTTCCAATGGATCACTTCTATGGATTAAATGCATCTCGTACTCATAAATCCAGAGGACCTAATCATATCAAATCCTCTACCCGCTTGACGGTTATCACCTGTCTCTCCCACTACTCACTAAGTGAACCGATGGGACCCATGATGAATCTATGGTCGATATTACATCACATTCACTCTCTGATCTATGGCTCATGTTCTCTCTTGGAGTCCTTCACCATCGAAATTCATCCATTCTGATATCATAAACCACTCTAACTCACTCACTCTGATGTATACACTCTGACAGATCTAACGATATTCACTCACTTCATCTAATGGTCTCGGTTCACTCATGGTCTCGCAATGTTAAGAACCAAATATCAATATAGCATAGAAAAACCTCAGAAAAAGTACTCAACGCCTTGAAAAAGAGAAATTTCAGATAATAAGCCTCTTCGAGGGGGAAACCTCCTTTTACCCCACTTAAATGTTCAAGTACAAGATGATTCAAAATGAAAATATCTCTTTGGTATATATAGGAGACTAGGAGGTATAATTACAACTAATGGCCTAAAGCCGACATAAATAAAATAACATTACTAATATAATATGCCCCAATTAAGGGGTAATGAGCCAATATTAGGGATTAACATGCCCCTCCCCTTGAGACAAGTGTTGTCCACAACGCTTGAGTAACTCTGGATGCTTTTGTATAAAAGACTCATCTTCACAAGTGGAATCTTCAGCCAATAGTTTCCTCCATTTAATGAGATACTTTGAAATGGATCTATTCCTCAGTTGGCGAATTCTTGTGCTAGTGATGGCTTCAGGCTCCAATACAATTTTTCCTTCCTCGTCAAGTTCTGGCAATATAGTTTGAACTAGGATCTTGTTTCCTATAACCTTCTTTAAGCATATAACATGGAAAACTGTGTGTACAGATGCAAGCAACTCCAATTTGTATGCCATAGTACCAATCTTTTGCAACACCTTATAAGGGCCATAGTACTTTGGTGATAATTTATTATCCTTCTTGGCTTGCTTGAGGGACATCTGTTTGTATGGTTGTAGTCTTAAAAACA
>ML790910.1:219034-254142 GCA_009831015.1 Picea engelmannii | reverse complement strand
TTTTCAATACTTCCATGATCTCCTCTTTTAAACCATCCATCTTTGCCTCCAACTTAGCTTCCATCTCTTGTAGTTCATATTTTGTTACTATATTCTTTTGTAAATCATTTATGTCCCTACACATTTCTTCACCTTCATCAAGAATCCAAGTAGGATTGTCTGGAGGCTTATTTGTTGTAGAAGTTCCCTTTTTGGATGGCATGTTGGCCAAGTATCACTTTTAAACCTTGATTTTGAGGTGGTTCTACTAGACAATCTTTCTTCTATTGTATATCCAAGGTTTCAGCCCTTCTGGGTATGAAACTTTCTTTTATGTAGTTCTCTGATATTTCTTCTCTGCAATGCCACAGGTCTGATCAAAATTAGATGTGCCAAGTGGAATTTACGGTAACTTCCCCACAACTTGCCGATTTTTGGCCTTTCCAGGAGATCTCACTTGTATAGCGTGCCCCTCACAAAATAATTGATATAAATTCTAAAACTCGTACCCAAAATACCAAATACTGTTCATGATTGAATGAAACTAGTCCCAGTCAATTTGGATACTCTAGGAAGAAGTTATGATTGTTTTACCTGGAACACCTTCTTGAGACTAGTCAATAGGACTAGTCAGATACCCTATATTAAATAGGGTGTATATACAAATATAAGATGACCCAGAAGCGGAACGTTTTACTACAGATACCTTACTAATTTATGTGAATAGCCTCCAGATTTCAGGGTCTGAAACGTTACAAAAATTGTTTTATAGCGAAACTTTTGCAATGACTCAGTTCAATATGATTCCAGAACCCTATCTTGTACAGGTTGTATCTCCAAAAGTATAAGGCCTCGGGATCTGAAATTTGAACCCAAAGTACCTTGATCCATCTAATAAATATCCTCCAATCCGTTCCTTCTGAAACATTGTAGAAAACAAGTTATAGTGAAAATTCCAAGGTGTCTCGGATGTAGCAATGAAACCCCAAGACCTTGAGCTCCGATACCATATGTTAAGAACCAAATATCAATATATCATAGAAAAACCTCAAAAAAGTACTCAATGCCTTGAAAAAGAGATAATTTTAGATAATAATCCTCTTCAAGGGGGAAACCTCCTTTTACCCCACTTAAATGTTCAAGTACAAGATGATTCAAAATGAAAATGTCTCCTTGGTATATATAGGAGACTAGGAGGTATAATTAAAACTAATGGCCTAAAGACGACATAAACAAAATAACATTACTAATATAATATGCCCCAATTAAGGGGTAATAAGCCAATATTAGGGCTTAACATGCAATTACAATATGGTTACGGGTTTCAGGATTTCCACCTTGGAACGGTTCACACAATATCCAATAGCTACAATCCATCGAAACGCCTTCTGACATATCGACGATCCTTAGACTCCCTTGTTTTCAGAATCCCTTAGAATCCACCACTCGGTTCTATGACCACTCATACTCTTATAGAATTTCTTGCAACATCAACGATCAATATTTCATCTTCCAGTGCTCTGATAAATCAATGGATCCCATTGAATTAGAGTCATCCTCATCATATTCCCCTTGCAACCCCACATTCAACCACTTTGATGGAAACACCTTCTGACCGACGACCTGTCTTTCTCCACTCTACCAGATCGATGTTCGTAAGTCATTCGGACCTAAAACAAAGGTTTCCTTCTAGTTAACAGTCCAATTAAGGACTTAACCATTATGTGGTTTCTTCTAGGTTATTTCTAAGGTTTTACTAGACTCCTTGGACTCTCATCTTTGCTTTGAAACTAGCTAAGGCAATTTCACCTCGAAACCTAGTTGAATATTTATATATCCTACAAACTTTCCCTTTCAAGACAGGTGGTTTCGTTAGTTTAAGACTCCCTAGCTACATGGAGACCTTCCCAAGTACTAGGCTCCTCCTGTCATCACTTTCCCAAAGAAGATTTATATCTTTCAATCTTTCCATTCAAAGGCTTGTATTTTTCATAGGGATACACTCTATGTTAACACTACTTACTGGGCTATTCAGATTTACCAGGTTATTAGTGAAAATAATCGTGCATAATCCATTTTACTCAAGAATTCAACCATTCCTTCATACATTCACATTTCTCATAAAAACCACAAACAATATATTTGCATCACTAAACATAAATCAAGCATGTTAAGTTAAAACACTTATTTGTTCTATGAAATATTAAACTAGCCAATTGACTAAGAGAGAAAGCCTTTCCTCCCAACCGTAGGCTATGTTGTAGTATGCCTTTCTTCAGCATGCCACCCAAATGCTAAGCCATGATATCACAAGGATAATGATTTAGATGACTTCCCAATTAGAAAAATGGTCCAAGAAGGTCTCTCTCCTTCACTCCACTAGAAAAAATAGAAGTTTCCCTCTTCCCACTGAGCTCAATATCTCCATGGGTTTATCAAGCACCCTCCCAACTAGATTTCCTCGCACAAGGGAGTCTCTTATCTACTACACAATTCCTCGGCGAACTCCCCTTACCAATTTCAAATTATTTCTAGTAAGCACCAATTCATGGTCCTCTATTGATCTAATCTAGATCCATGTCTTCCCTATTCCAGGGTGGACATAAATTCCTTGGGAAAGTTTCCTACTTTCCTCAAGGAAAACTTCCCAACAACTCTGTTACTTAGATATATGTGCATGAGTATCCTCCTCACCACTTAATCTATATGCGATTATGAAACTCACTATATTCACTATGGTTCCCTATGAGAACCAATATTAAACATCTCAGATTGTTTTTTTCTTCTTGAGCGCATTCACCTTCTCTTCTATTGTGTTCTCTTTGATCTCCTATCATGTATGCTGATCTGTTCTATTATGAAGTCTGTTAATTTATGAACTCATTGTGGTGTTTTCCCACATTTAGTCTATTCTTCCACACATTAATTAGGATTCATGTGACTGTTATCAAACACAACCCTCCAGTCAAGGACGTGAATTCTAAGGGGAAATCTACTGTGTCCTTCTGTCAGTTTTTAATTGACTCTTTCTTCTTCCAAACACCAAATATGCCAGTAATTATAACTGTTTCAACCACCAATACTTCTTTCCTTAATTGATCGCATGGCTCTATTTATATCTAAGTACATTGGTAGGTGATGTATTCAATTTCTGCAAGTGCAAGCTATAATGTTGAGAAAGCTTCCCATTTTCTTCATTGAAACCTCCCAGTTCCACCTCACTAATGCCACTTGTGATATCATGGCATGTACTCCAGGAATTTTCCTTCTCATTCAATTGTCTAATTTTTTATATTAATAAACAACATAATTACTTATTCATAATCACAATACATGAAGTCTTAGCATAATTACAGTCATGGGGGGAAACAGGGTGTTACATTCCCCTCCCCCTTAGAGGAACACTATCCTTGGTGTTTTAAACACCATATATATACAATTATACAGAAAAATAAAATGGGTATGCCATTATCATGGCATATTCCACTTCCCAATTAGCCTCATCTGCTCCAAAGTTCTTCCATTTCACCTTGACCTGCACGATGGTTTGTTATGAAGAAATGTTTCTCTCATGTCCAAGATGCATTGAGGTTTGGGATGGAATTATCCCTCTGATTCCACCTGTATCATAGTCTTGTCAATGAAATGATTAGAATCATGAACATATTTATTTAATAAATATTCATGGAACACATTATGAGCTCTAACAGTAGGTGGAAAATCAAGTTTATATGCTACTAGTCCCACTCTTTCCAAGACTTCAAATGGTCCACAATATCAGGGTGCTAACTTAGCACATGTCCTGATCCTTAGGGAAATCTTCTTAGGATTTACCCTGAGATACACATGATCTCCCACCTTGAACTCTTTATGAGTTCTCTTTTTGTCTACATAGCTCTTTTGTCTATCCTGGGTTGCTTTCAAATTATGTCTAATCTTCTTCATTGCATGTTCCATTTCCTTCAACAATTTTGGTCCAAGTGTGATATTTCCCATTGAAATATCCCAGTTGATTGGAACTTTGTACTTCCTTCCATATGAAACCTCAAAATGGATCATCTTAAATGATTCATGATAACCATTTTTATAGAAAAACTCCACCAGGGTTAGATATTCTTCCCATTTCTTGGGTTGGTGCATGACATGCATCCTCAACATGTCTTACAACACTCTATTCACTCTCTCGGTATGACCATATGTTTGAGTATGGTAGGTCATGCTAAACACTAAATGCATTCCCAAACATTCAAACAAACCTTTCCAAAAGTTTAAAGTGAACTTAGAATCTATGTCTAAAATTATGATCTTGGGTAAGCCATGAAATATGAAAATTTCCTTCATAAAAAAATCATCAACATCTATAGCTTTGAAAGTAGATTTGATAGGAATGAAGTGATCTTATTTTCTCAACGTGTCCACCACTACCATAATTACATCATGTTTCCTAACTATTCTTGGAAAACCAGTAAGAAAATCCATGGATATTGTCTCCCATTTCCATTTTGGAATTTGCAAAGGTTGCAATAGTCTTGTGGGGTGTTTTTGTTTAACCTTGACTTGTTGACAATGCAAAAAATTGGCACTATATTCCGCAATGTCTTACTTCATTTTTGGTCAGTAATACAACTTCCTTACTATTTTTACCATTTTCTGATAACCAGGATGACCCACATAAGGTCTCCTATGAAATTCACCCATGATCAAATTCTTGAGCTCTGTTGAATTTGGCACATAAAACCTGTTGTTATACAACAATAGTCCATAGTTGTAAGTTGATACCCTTCATACATTTTTTCACTGGGTTTTTGGTGCAATCCCTCTCTTTCCTAATTAAAAAACTCATATTCTTGTAATAAGATTCCAATTATTTTCTTGATGTCATACTTTCCTACACTTGTTGTTTCTAAGTGTATGGTCTACACACTCTGAATGAGTGCATCTGCCACTATGTTTTCTTTTCCTTTTATGTGTTTCATCTCAAAATAAAACTCGTTAATCAACACCATCCACCCATCCTGTCTAGAGTTCAACCTTGGATGGTCAAACAAATATTTTAAACCACAATGGTCTGTCATAAGGACAAACCACCTTTCGAGCAAGTAAAGTCTCCACATCTTCAATGCATGCACAATTTTTGTGAGCTCCAAATTATGGGTAACATACCATTTCTCATGATCATTTATCTTTCATGATTCATAATTGATCACTTTTCCTTCCTGCATAAGGAACCCACCTAGTCCTTCTTTGCAAGCATTAGTACAAACCAAGTAATCATTTTTCGGGTTTCCAATCTTCAAAACATGGGCATTGTTCAAAAGATGCTTCAATTGTTGAAAGATGGCTTCAGATTTTGTTGACCATAAAAATGTATCTCCCTTCCTCTATAATGAAGTAATGGGATGAACAATCTTTGAATAAACCTTAATGAACCTTCTATAATGTCCAACTAATCCCATGAATGACCTTACCTCTATCACATTCTGAGGGGAAGGCCTATCCATAATTGCCTTGATATTTTTGGAATCTACTTCCACTCCTTCTATTGATATTGTGTGGCCTAAATAATGGATTTATTTCTGAAAGAAGTCAAACTTATTGAACTTAGTATATATTTGGTGATCTCTCAACACTTGTAACACCATCCTAAGATGATATTATCCAAACTTATCCAAATATTTGTTGATAACATTGTTCATCAAGCACATGAAGATAGTTGGCGCATTGGTAAGCCCAAATGTCACCACAAAAAACTCATAGTGTATGTACCTTGTTATAAAGGATGCCTTTTGTATGTATTCATCCTTGATCCTAACTTGATGACATCCTAATCTCAAATCAATCTCAGAGAAAATTGTACCTCCTCTGAGATGATCAAAGAGATCATTGATCTTGGGCAATGGATACTTATTCTTGATGTTCATCTTGTTCAATTTCCTATAATCAATACATAAACGCAATGTACCATCCTTTTTCTTTACAAACAGTGTTGGTTCTCCCCATGGGGACACACTCAGCCTAATGCACCCTTTATCCAACATCTCTTTCAATTGTAACTTCAGCTCCACCAACTCTGGTGTGCTCATCCTATAGGGTACTCTTGATGCTAGTACTACCCCAGGTACAAGATCTATTGAAAAATCAAGATCTCTCTTAGGAGGAAGTTCGGGTACCTCCTCTAGAAATGCATATCTAAACTCCCACAGCATTGGGTGATCTTCAACCTTCAACTCCTTTCCTTCTACTAAGTTGATAACTTGTATTGCATACAAAGGGCATCATTTCCTACTAAATTTCTTAAGTTGAAATGTTGATACTCGTCTAATTGAAATTAGCTTATGAATTCCATGCAAAACTCTAAGGTTTTCTCATAATAGCTTCACCTCTACAGTTCAATTTTTCTTTGTGAATTGTTAACTAGTCCATACCCAACAACACATCATATGATCCTAGAGGTAGGATATTCAAGGCTTCCTAAATTTATAGTCGACTCATTTCAAATGGGCAATCTTTTATCACTTCTGTCAATTTTCTCTTAGTCTATGTGGCCAATTGAACCAACCATTCCTTTGTATGTCTCTTTCTCCATAAGGCACATGCTTCAAAAATTAAGGTGAGACATAACTAAGGTTAGATCCGGGATCAATTAAAATATATATGGGTTTCTTGGAAATTATACCTTCCAACTCCACTACAAAATCTCGGTGGTCTTCTTGTCGATTTTCCACAGCTGCATATATTTTGGGCACACTTATGGCCACATAATTGACTGTAGTAGCCTCCTGAACATTAAACTCTTTTGTTGTCATGTTTCCTAAGAGGACAATCTCTTAAGAGATGTGCCTCTCCACAACCCAAACATTGTATATGTCCTTTCTTTGTCTCCTCTACTCTTTCTTTCACTTGCTTTGTTGGCCTATTTCCACTCTGAGATTGAAAATTCTATTGGTGCACACTTTTACTTGGTTGAATAAATTGAGAACATTTCCTCAGATATTATATGGAAATGATTTGAATCCCTTTTTTTGGGAATCCACTCTTATACTTTATCTTCCAATCCTTAGAAGTCTCTTGCTTATTCTTAGACTGATCATACTATCACTTGGCCTTCATAACGATATCCTCCATTTTTTTAGGCTCATCAAATTCAATTTTGTCTTAATAGGACTATGGAAACCCGCTAAAAAGACATTGTAACCTTTATTTTTCATCCTTGAGTTAAGGAACATACCTCAACAGCTCTAAAAATCTCATGGCATAGGAATCCATTGTAATTTGTCCCAACGTATGTTCATGGAAATCTTTGATCTTCCCATCAAATTACTTCTATGATAGGTAAGCCTTCCTAAAATACTTCTCAAATTTTTTCTAGGTCAATTTCTCTCTTTAGACCCTTTAACTTCCTTGAGGTATTCCAACCATATGGAGTCTCCTCCATTCAAATTGAAGAGGGAAAAATTCACTTTCATATTTTCTAAGTAATTATGTACTAGAGAATACTTCCTCAATCCCAACAACCAAGCCTCACCTTCTTCTCCCTTCTTTATTTCTCCATCAAAGGTAGGTGGATTACCCTTCTTAAATTCTTTGGTTAGAGAACTATGTGAGTGTCTCTTTCTCTTCTTCCCAGAAACACTCAATCTAGTGTCACTGTTGGATAGATCCTCAGAATTTGTCTTCCCACTCGATGAATATGTGGAAATATTCCCACCAAATCTTGCTTTCTTCGCATCTCGATGCCTCTTATTGTAACAACTCCTTCATATATTGATATGGCTTAGTCTATGCCTTTGGGCATCTGAAGGGGTTTTCAACCTTTATGATTGCATTAATTTTTCATTACTATTTGTTGGGCCTTGTTGCATATGATTTTGAATTTTTGACAAACTCTCTAATAGCATTGCATTCAGTTCTTCCTTCTCAGCATGAGATCTCATGAGCCTCTAATTGTATGCCTTCAAACTTCTGAAAGTGGATACCAAGTCAGGAGGGGTTTTTATGGCTGTCTTACCATTCGATTCCTCATGTATAAGTTGTGAGGCATATTCCATGCTATGTTGCACCATTCACCTCTACTTTCCTCTCAGGATATCCTACATGTTGCAACAACAAACCATTTTTATCCATTACATCAATCGACCTTATAGCATGCATTCTTGGAAAAATAAAAGTTTTCTCAAATATTCAAGCAGTCTTGGTGACCCATTCAATCCTAGATTTTTAATTCTACTCTGATACTAATTTGTAGCACACCCAACGCCCTAAACCTCTTAGGCTAGTGGGATGTTCAAATTCATATTCCACTTAGGTCTTCGGTTTAATTCTAAAAACCTCATCTCCCAACCTCTAGATATTGAAAAAATCCCTTCTTGGAATTCATTGCAACAGGTAGGGACCCATATGCCCTCAATCAGACGGCTAGAATCGCTCCTTGCCACCAGGTCAACTATCTGCAACAATTCAGACTCCTTCCTTTTGTAACACCAGATTGCTAGGATTGATGCCCACTTCAATGGATCCTTTCTGATGAATCACTCCTATGGATACAATTGACTCCCAGACTCATAATTCCAATGGCCCTAATCATATTGAAGCCTCTACCTACTCGACGATTATCACCCGTCTCTCCCATTACTAGCTAAGTGAACCAATGGGACCCATGATGAATCTACAGTTGAGATTACATCGCATTCACTCTCCAATATATGGCTCATGTTCACTCTCATATTCCTTCACCATCGGAATGCATCCATTCCAGTGTCATAAAGCACTCTAATTATCTCACTCTGACAGATGTGATAATCCTTTCTCACTTCATCTGATGGTATCGGTTCACTCGGGGTTTCACAATTACAATACGGTTACAAGTTCTTTCTTTCAAACTTGAAATGGATCACACAAGATCAAATGGATATGACCCACTATAATACCTTTCGACAAATCAACAATCCTAAGACTCCCTTGTCATCGGAATCCATTAGAATTCATCACTTGGTTCTCCCACCACTCCTACTCTGGTAGACCTTCTTGCAACATCAACAGTCAAGATTTCAACTTCCAATCCTCCAATAGATCAACGACTCTCGTTGAATCAAAGTTATCATCATTGGAGTCCCCTTGAAACCCCATGCTTAGTCACTATCATGGAAGCACCATCCGACCAATGGAATTTATTTCTCCACTCTGCCAGATTGATGGTCATAAGTCATTTTTTCCTAAAACACAGGCTTCCTTTCAGTTAATAGTCTTATTTAGGACTTAACCATTCTAGGGTTTCTTCTAGGTTTTTACCATACCCCTTGGAATCTCACCTTTCCTTTGAAAATAGCTAAGAAAATTCAACTCGAAACCTGGTTGAATATTTGCATATCCTGCAAACTTTCCATTTCAAGTATTGTGCCAAGCACAACAACCATCCATTTTCTTGTAATCTATCTACAAAACCCATCTAAGAAATTGGAGCCCCTTATATTTTCTGACTTTGAAAACTCATCAAATTATATCTTCTTAATGGGTTCTTCCCCTTGCTCTAAACATGATATTCAAGCTTCAGTTATTAACTAAGTTTGTATATTTCAAACGGGAGCACTTGAGAAAAAGTTTAAGTTAAAATTTTGATTTTCGGGCAAGTTAATAGAAACTCCCCTAATGCACATAAGAGGAGTTACCACCAACACCTCTGATGTACATCAAAGGTGTTCCCTCCAACCATACCGATGAGCTTTGGCCAAATTTTTATTTTCTCCTCTGAATGGCCTTTTCCCATCGCGTGACTTGCCATCAACTCATTTGATGCATTGGAGGATTTACATCCTTCTCCTCCAACGGGTATCGATGTTTTTTGTGCCAATTCCTCTGATATACATTGTATGAATTCCCACAAAGTGCTCTAATGAATATCAGAGAAATTCCAATCAACTCCATCGATTTATTCTGGGAATCACATCATGCACTTATTTCACCTTGAATCTTACAAAAAGGAGTTCCCCCTCCCTCGCACCTTCACCTTTGTCTGCAAGATAGAGCACTAGAACGACTCTTTCTCCAAGTTCTCGATATCAGCCTATACCCTCCCGACCCACCTCCACACTTCAAACCTTTACCTTTCCTAGTCACTCATTCTTTTCCACAGTCATATATGATCCAGAAATATAAAGGCCCGAATGATACTCATCAAACCCTAGCCTTGAACTGTGTTATCCACGACATAATCCACAGTCTCAAAATCCCTTTAACTTACTAGGAACCCTTTGAACAGGAAGGATTCAATCTATCAAAAACCCTAGAAACACTTAACCAAGATCTTGGGTGGTTCCTAGAACCAAATTTTAACAAAGGCATTTCCAATATAGACCTCTCATGACCAAGATTTGTGTCGTAACCATGTGTTAAAACTTAGTTTGTCATCGGGTTTTTTTTCTATCCAATCGACACTATTAATACAAAAAATTTTGACCTTTAACATTAACAACTCTGACACATTGGAGGATTTAATATTAACTATGTCGATCCTTCATCACCCCTCCCCTTAATTGACAAACTTAAAACCAACTTATTTGATCACTTTGAAGGAGTTTTTACAAACATTTCCAATCCCATCAACGACCTTCCTATCAACCTCCCTAATACACCAAGTTCCCCATCAAAGTAGTTGATGCTAACTTATTTGATTTTCTTAAAGCATATCAAAATATTTCACACTAACTCTTCCAATAGTCTTCAAAGGACGTTTTACAAACCTCTCTGATTTTCATACCAATTCATTGGAGCAATTGACACTAACCCTTCTGATAGTCATCAAAACGGTTCAAAATAATTGCTCTGATTTTGGCCTTTGAGCATCCCTTAAGCCAATTTTTGTTCTAAATCTCACCAAAGTACTTACCATGCCTACTATCATGCTCTCATCATCGCATGATGACCTTCCACCCAGCATTAGCTCAAGCAAATCATCGGGTACTTGAAGATACTTAGACAAATTATTTTTATAGATCGGTTAAGTGTTCATTTACACTAATCAAATCTCCAATTTGCAAGTTGAGACATCTCTCTGAGAAAGAAAATGATCATCAAGGCATCTACCTTCGAGACCTATAGCAGTGGTCAACAGATCTAAGATGAACTGGACATTGTTGGGGCCATGTGTGATGACACCTCTAGACTCCTAAACAAGAAAGGGGATGCACTCATATGGGGCGATCTGTATCAGATGTTCAAAAAATAGAAATTCTCCATTGATGCCAAATATCGGGATGAAGTGAAGATATTCAAGAACATTAGAAGGACTGGAATATTCAGAGTATCATCCCATGTTGTTGTGTTCCCTTGTGATGATGCCATCACTTGGATATTGAAGCACGCATATTTGGGGAACATATATGCCTATAACTCCATAAGGGATCCCATAGAATCGTTTCGTCCTGAAGACTTAGAAAAATGTTATCATATTGAGAAGGGTACTAAGAATTGGGACAACAAACTTCTCATTGAGTTCAAACACATAGCCAAGGAGCTATGCGCTAGGTGGTACAAGGCAAACAAGAAATTCAAACTTAGACCAGGGGAGGGTACCCTACAGGGACTTATAAGGAGGCCTTATGAGTACATGGTATCCATTCTATGTAGGATATATGGGGAGAAATATGCCTCTCATTTCTCCCTATCATACATGCCAGTGATTTATTACTGCACAAGCAAAGGATTATCGTTTAACTAGGATGACATCTTATCAGCCAACCTGACAAAAGCCATCATTGCAATTGTAGAAGCTCAACCGAGAACTTTCCCAATTTTTCACATGTCTTCATACCTCATGGACATCATATTTGTATCCCACCAATACCCAAATATGGGGTGGAAATGGAAACCATCAGGCAAATCCATTAATAAATACTGCAAAGTGCTCTGGGAGCACAAGTACAGGACGAAATACCAGAAGATCCGCGACCACTTTTTAGTTGTTGGTGTTGGAGCCGCCCTTGTTTTTTACCTTCCAAAAAATTTTCAATTTTTGAAACTTGAAATCTAAGATTGATTTTCTCGTTCCTTCTGAGATCTTAGAACTCTAAAATCTTGTCGCCTGAACATAAATGTGTTTCCTACTTTGAAGAAAAAACAAATCCATTTTCAAAATTATGTTTGCTCTTTTGTTTTATTGCGGGATATCGCAAGTGGGATACTTTAAATCTTTGAATTCACAAGTCCCGAGTCGCAAATGCTGCGAACTCGCCTTTAATTTTCACCCAAGACTTTAACTAGGGTAAATGTTTTAACTCGTGAGTGGACGTTGTCGGGAGTTCGCGTCTCGGCATTCGTCATACCCAAGTTTATGTTCTTACAAACCCGAGAGCCGAGAACGTGATAATTCTTGCGATAACCCTGATCAAGGATTAAAGGTCAAAAAACTAACCATGGTTAAATTTGGTGCTCAACATTTCGCCACTTGTCACTTTCTTTCATAAAGTTAAGGCATCTAAAATCCTGACTCACGAAGTTGCGATATGATTAAGGAAAGATTAATTAGTAACCTAATCTAAGATTTTCTTCCCGTATCTTGAGCCTTAATTATCGCCACATCGCGGTATCGCAACTCGGCATACCATTCCCCCAAAAATCTGTCTTCGAACTTCTGAGTCGCGATATGGCGAATAGATTAATTATACAATAAATGACTCTCCAAATCATGATTACTATTAATTTGAATCCAAGTCGGCCCTCGCAGTCTCACGAGTTAATGATTCAAATTGTTGAAAGGAAGTCCACGATGCAGTGATAAGCGAGAAAATGGTTAACATTGCTAAGTTTGAAATTTTAAAAAAATAAAATGAGATGCGTCCCGTCCCGCACATCGATGTTTGCGCATTTCCCAAAGCACCTGCTGCTCTCCATACCCCGACTGCCTGTCAAGCCGCCGAACATTGATGACATTAATGAAGAATTAGGGTAAATCCACAAATAAACAAGATCGGATTTACGCAATGAATTGTTTCTAATAGTGATTTGACATACTTAATGCGAGTAGTACAGAGTTTTCAAATATAAACGGGAGTTTCATTTTATTTTAAACATTTTTTATAAGCGCACGGAGCTCACCTTTCTCCGAGTGAACTAATCTCTGCATGTATACACAGGTCTATCACAGAAGAGCGAAAACACAGGTTTCGAACATGGCTCCAAGGAGAGCAACGAAGGCGAATATCGATGTTGCAGGTCAAGGCCCGGATAATGTCTCCGACACTTCACCCCGGAGCGGCGGTTCAGTCCCTAGCTAGTCATTCATTTCAGATATTCTACAATCTGAGTTGGTAGATTACTCAGACTCTGATGACAATGATAACAAAAAGGATGACCTGAACACTAAATACAAAATAGTGGTTCAGTCTGGGATGCACCTGGTTGCAGCCAGGCCACGGTTGCTCCCATACTATGACATGATCCGATGGGCATTGGATCACGTAGACCTACCCACCAGAACTATAATCAACGACCAATGGAACACGATCGGAACTTTCAGACCAGAGCATATCCAGAACATGTACAAGCTCCCAGCAACTTCTGAATACACATATAATGCTGAATTCATGGAGGAATTCAAAAAGAAGGAATGCACAGAATATGACAAAACTATGCCAGGTTTGATAAAGGATTGGGTTTCATGCTCTGCGACATTTAGAGCGAATGACAAGGGAATCTATTCGATTGCTTCGCTGGAGCCACAATATATGTATGTGGCGATGATGACATGCCGATTGTTTGGAAAGGAGGATACAACGCATTTCTATGTTGCCTGGGTACCTCTCATATTTCGGGTAGCAGAAGGTTGCTCATTTAATTGGGCGAAGATACTCTCAGACAGTCTTTTCAAYCRTGTCACCGATTACYGAGAGCAGAAAGAAAATGGAAGACCATCCTCTTTTTTCATATCTGCGTATATCATGGACGCGATATGTTCTATGACTCCATTCCCTTTGATGAACTGGGCTTGGAGTCCAGCACAAGAAAAKCCTATACACGAGTACCATGACAAACTATGGGAAGGTAAAGCAGATAAATTTATTTATGAAGTTTTCAACTGGGTGRTGGTGCCCCTGCACATCACCATTTTTTGTCGTTCGCCACCTCGCATCTCGGATAGCATTGCTGCAAATCTGAGTAGTATCGGGGACTGGTACGTAGAAGCAGAGTTTTCCTACTTCAGAGTGTTCGGAGCTGCTGTTCCACCTCTTGTGCTACCACAGTTCATCCCCGACAAGCTGGCATGTCGCGAGATTGCCCGACAAACAGTGATCGGCGGAGTAAGTAAAGAGTTGAAAGCATCAGCGAAGAAGGTATGGTCGTTTTTCCCCGTACGGCTAAATTCTTATTCTTTATTGGATTTTGGACATGCTAAAGCTGAGGCCGCAACCTTAGAAGACTTGAGTTTGGCCTCTATTGAATATAAAAAGCATGATCCTCGGAAAATTGTAAGCACCCATTTGTCAAATTGTGGGTTGAAGAAGTTTGAACACGAGTGTTCACCCTCAGATGATCTTTTCCGAGGGGCAAGGTCCTATGGGGAAGTGCTAGTTCAGATCAGATCTTTAGCACCCGAGGACATGGCCTCTGTTCTAAAGTTTCAGGAGCATAGAAAAAGATGTCTCCCCGTCGTGCTAGGAGGTTTGGGTCTTTCCAAGGATAAAGAGAAGGAAGCTTAAAGTTCTAAGGGCCAAACTTCTAACCCCGAAAAACATCAAGAAGGGGAGCAGGGGAAGAATCCAGAGCAGGGGAAGAATCTCGAACAGGGGAAGAATCCCGAGCAGGGGAAGAATCCAGAGCAGGGGAAGAATCTCGAGCAGGAGAAGGATCCCAAAATAGAAAAAGAGACTACTGACCCACCCAAGGAACATAGTCCAGAGGTGGAAGTGAGAAACACAGACCCGCCAGAAACTCAGAATCTAGAAACTGAGACGAAGACCTCTGATCCTCCAAAGGAACAGGACTCACTTATCACACTAGGAAAGGCAGGAAAGCAAATCGGGGAACCCATCACTTCTGTCACCCCTTTGCAATCAACGCAAGGGAATATAGAGGAGGGATGGATATTTGGTGAGGAACTGAGGCCTATAAGGGCAGAGGAACTCCCTCCTAATGAATTCTTTTTTGACAAAAAGAGAAAGGCTGTAGTGAAGCGAGAATTTTACCAAGAGGGAGAATCCACTGTTAAAAAATACAAAATCATGACAGATGGCAAGAACAAGAAAAGTGACCAACTTGCTACTGAAATCACTGGAACATTGGGCGCCTATGCTTCGGCAAATCAATTCTTGGTTGAGCAGATGAATCACCAATTAAAAAGAAAGAATCGCCTCATCAGGACCCTCGAGGCCAGGTTGGCTACAGCCACAGAAAATGCCAAAGGCTAGGCCAACATAGAGATGGAACAGGCTAGATTAGCTTATCAAAAGGAAATTGAAGTCCTCAAAACCAAGTTGGAACAAGCAAATTCAGTGATCCGAGATGGTCAGGTACAGGCAAGTCAGGAGAGGAGTATGATCACAGGGTTACAGGCTCAGTTAGAGGTTGCAGAAAGAAAGATGATCGACATAGAAGGGTTTAAATCCTGAGCGATCGATATTCGGAGCCGGATCTCTTCTATACAGCAGAGTCTGCTGGACAAAGTTGGAGTAATTCGAGAAGATTGTCTGTTGATGCATCAGATTTCCGAGAATCTGTTCGCCAGAGAAAAGAAAGCCGAAGTTGCTCGGGTAGCCTTTCAAGAGGCAGTAATAGCTACCAACAATAGGTTTTCCACAGACTCTCCAGGGCTCACCATCGCTGAACAAACAAGAGGTAATATTTTGTTAAAAGATTGGGAACATAATATTGCCCTGAGCAAGGAACAGGCTCAAAAAGTGACCAGTTCATTAGAAGAAGCCTTAAATGCCTTAGATGGCGAGCTTATTGAAATGGAGAATGGAGTTGACTCAGAGACGCTAAGGCAAATGAACATAGATCAGATCTCCCTCGGTCTAAAGGAGAAGAATGAAAGAGATTCGTCGGATATCTCTAAGATGGACAGGGTAGATATAGTTCAAGTTGATAAACATTTGATTCAGCTGAGTGCACAACTCAGCTCTCTTCACATCAATGACGCACAAATAGGTGATAAACTTCCATAGTTGGCTTGAGAGTTCTATTTCGCCGAAGCCAGCTGTCAAGCAGAGCCTTCACAGCTTGTATCTCAGTTCGTGGACAAATGTAGCATATGTACCAAATCCACGCAAAGACAAGCACCTGGCACTTTTTGAAAATAGAGTAGAAGAGATGGAGTGATTTCACTCCTAACAACTGCCAAGAAGAACCTTCATCGCTTGTATCCAGTTTATGGACAAATGTATCATATACACCAAATCACGTAAAGGCAAGCACCTGGCACTTTTTGAAAATAGAGTAGCAGAGGGCAAATTTGTATAAATAAATCATAAAAAGAAGAACAAAGGGCTAGATCTTTTTGGTAACGATTGTAATAGAGTTTTACATTGAAAGAAGTTAATATACAAGCAATTTGAGGATTCTCGATTTCGTCCAGACTGTATTATCAAGTTTGCTTCTTTGTGATTTATGTTTCATTTCATTTCTCTCGTTCATAACTGATATGCTTTGTTATAATTTAGTACGACCACTACTATAACGAAAGAATTCTGGTTTTTTGTCTTTGTCTATTGTTTTTCCTCTGCACCGGCTATCAGCGGGTGTAAGACCAATTCGCATATTCAGAATTCTACGTTTATTCTCTGCTACATCGGTTATTTTTCTCGCCAATTTCTTCTTCTGTTTATATGTGACTTTTCCTTTGACAGGGACCTCATGTTATACGCAGCTAAATGTTTCTCTTTCGCATCACACTTTTATATTAAATTATAATACAGTTACGGGAAAGGGCCTTCTTTTGCAAATCCTTATTTCTTTCAGAAAACGTAAAAATCTCTTTTTATTTCGACCAAATTGAAACAACACTGAAATATTTCGTTAAATTATTTCCTATGTTTACTGTTCCTCAATGAATATACCAGCAGCTACACAACCTAATATTGAACCCGGGCTATCTAATCAAACACATATCGCTTTAAATCTTTTCGATTCAATTCTCAAAACTGCTAACACCCGGGAACAACTCGAGCGTTCATGGGCAACCATTGAGCGTGATATAACTTCTCAAGAGTAGTTGGAAGCTAGATGACGAGAACGTGGAAATCTGCCTTAGTTTCCCATACAGAAGGTGATTGTATCATCGTATTCATCTTTCACATACTTTCGGATGCCTTGACACTGTACTTTAAGCCTTAGTATAGACTCGGGAACAACAGTTGGAAAGTTAGTTTTCATCGATGTCAACTCTAGATTAACTCTATAAGCATTGATGTCAAACCTATTCAACCATTCAAGAATCCTTGGAAATATGGCTAAGTAGTAAAGTGGTTGAAGAACCCCAAAGGTGTGGTCATGAAGCCCGAAGTTGTTTGAGGAATAAGGACATGAAGGACAATGTAAATGCATGTAACACCCTCATATATGGATATTCCTTGTCATATCATTTATAATGGTAGGTGGTACATCATGTGGTTCCTCACGATTGAGGAGATATTCCCTCTTGAATACGGATTCCCCAAAGTATGGTTAAGAATCCCTAAACAATTGTAACAAGAAGTGACAAGTCGGCCCCAAATTAATTAAAAGAAGAAAATTTGTTGCAAACAAGAAGTTACAAGTTGGCCCCAATGCAATAAATATTTAAATAAATATTAAGGATGTTGTTGGTAAAGTTGGCCTCAATGGAATAATCATTAAAAATTAAATTGAATTTTATTTGGTTCAAGTCGGCCCTAAAAAGGGGGTGACATACCTAGTATAAATAAGGCACCTAGGATTTCATTTGTTACATTAACTAAAGCTATTTTTATCTGATTTAACCAAGGATATATGAGGTGAATTTCAGAGGGATTATGAATTGAATAAGGGTGAAATTCAAAGGGAGGATGAAGTCTTGTGATGATGTGTTCTGGGGTATGTTATTTAAATCCCATCTTACCATTTTCACTATAACTTTGTTTATAGAATGATTAAGATAGAAAAAATTGGAGGTTGTTGAGAAGTCGTATCACGATACTTGTGGTAAAAATTTCAACATCTGGGTCATTGTACTTTTGCAGATACACTCTATGGAAGATAGGGTTCTTGACTAGTCCTAAAACTAGTCTCAAATAGGTTTCCAGGTAAAACAGTCATAACTTCTTCATGGAGGATCCCAATTCTATGAGACCACTTTTAGTGGAAATATAACTGTCTTTAGTATCTTGTGTGTGAGTTTCAGAATCTTATATCAAATATTTATCACGTGGGATGATGTACAAGTTCTCTCTCCAGACTAGGAAAGAATTCAACAAGGTCTGTCATTTTTGCTATAACTTATGTTCTAAGAAGTTTTAGACCCTAAAATTTTGAGGAGATGGAATAAATATATCATAGTGTCTGTGGTTAAAATTTTATACCTTTATTTGTTATAGGTACGGAGTTATTCTTGTTGAAATTCAGGGTTTGTGACTAATCCAAAACTAGTATCGTGAGTCAGAGGTAAAGTTTGAAGAAGATGTTATTTTCTTGTTGTTGAAGTTGAGGAAGAGATGCAGGTCTGTAATTTTGTGTATCAAGTCTTCTACAAGATTAGAGGTATGCTTTACATGTTTTATTGAGGGTTATTTTTATGGTACATGCTTGAGGCATGTCTTGATGATGATCGGACATGATATGGTACACCTTTGTGATGATATGATACATTGTTAGAGACATATCTTGGCTATCTTGGTATTTGGTTTGGTATATGTCATGGTGATGATATCACATGCTTGAGACACTTAATTGATGATATCCTATTGTATATGGTGGCATATGTATGAGGCACATTCTTTGGTGCTTGGTTGAGGCACATCATTTGGTACATAGTTGATGCTAATTGGTACATGGTTCATGGTTTTGGTATACGATTGAGGTATATGGTTGATCATTGATGTTATGGTACATGAGTTGATAATGATATGGTACATTTCTAGAGGCACTTATTGGTTCTTAGTACATGGCATGGTACATGTTTTGGAAAATGGTATGGTACAGGCTCTGGTACATGGTCGATATACATGGTTGATGTACCTGGTATGGTACAGGTTCTGGTACATGGTTGATGTACGTGGTTGAAGAAAATGGTGTGGTGATGGTTTTGGTATCCATTTAAGTGGATCTGATTGGTGATGATATATCAATGGCAGTGACAATAACAATGATTGTGACAGGGATAGTGACAGGTTGGATGATTGGTTGATCATCAGGCACAAATTTATGTGACATAGTGACAGTGATCGATTGATGTGATGATGACAGTGACAGGTTGGCTGATGATAGTGGTAGTTACAGGTTGATCAGTGGTAGTGAAAGATTGATTCTACACTTATATTTCAGGGTGGTGGGATGGGGAAAGTAAAGGGGGTTGTAGCCTACTTCTGGTTGGTGCCAAAGAATTCAAGGAGTTGTAGCTTCCTTTAGGTTGGAGGATGTAAATCAGGGGTTTGTATCCTCTTTCTGGTTGGTGCCAGAGAATTCAGAGAGTCATAGATTCCTTCAGGTTAGATCCTGTAAATCAAGGGGTTGTAGTCTCCTTCAAGTTGTAGCTGGAGAATTCAAGGAGTTTTAGCTTCCTTCAGGTTGGTTCATGTAAATCAGGGGGTTGGTTCCTCCTTCGAGTTGTTGCTGGAGAATTGGGAAATTAGTGCTTCCTATGAATGTATTCTTCATATATATAAGAAATCATTCTTTGTTTTCTCTCATTTGGGTTTCCACGTAAATTCTAGTGTGTTGTGTATCTAGTGTGATATTGTTGAATTGTACTCCTTATGGTTATATGCTCATGATATATTGAATGCAATCATAGATTATATATTGTTGATAAAGTTGAATTTTATATATTGTTATTGAAAGTGGTAAAAAGTGCTCATATTGATTCACCTCCCCCCTCCCAGTATTCCAACATTGTCTCCCATGTATGAGTTCATATTTTGCACACCAACCCCATGTATGACTGAAAAAGTGATAGTTTTCATGAAAAGGATTGGGGATTGGTACCTTATGGATAACAATACTTATATTAGGGTGTACGATTCCACCAAATACCCCCATCTCCTCCCTCAGTTTGTACCATACAATCTAGTACTCCAGGAGGTGGCATATCAAACTGTGATCCATGGAGTAGGAGGAATGTTATACCGAGAAAAAAAGGAAATATGGACACCTCTCCCATTTTACATTGGTGTCTACTCATTTTTGAACACCAATCAAGCACATGAATAAGTAAACACCTTACTCTTGTACCATTTTGGAGAGGAGAGGTTCAAGAGACATGACCCAAATGGGATTGTAAAATAACATTTCAATAAGGTAGGCTTGCCTTGGGGATACACAACAGAAGTTTGGGAGAAGGAGGAAGTACATCGCAGTGCAAGAAATTACAATGATGTAACCTTCAATAGACAGGGCATAACCTTAGGGAGGATTACGAATGAGAACAAAGCATGAGAAGAATCCAAAAAGAAAAAAGAGGAAGAGGCAGCAGAAAGGGTGTCTCCCGCTTCTGCTTCTGCACAATCAGGATCAACAGAGGAAGAAGAGACACTTACAGATAAAAAGAGGAGGAAGGAAGAGAAGGTTCACAAGAAAAAGAATGATACCATTGAGAAAAAGAGGGAAAATGTAAAAGAATCCAAATCCAAAGATAAATTAGAGGCCACAGCAAAGGAAACTGCCCAAAAGGAAGCTGCAACAGACGTAGTAGAAGCAAAAGAAACACAAAGAGAAGTGAAGGAAGCGGTGGAAAAAGAAGCAAGGGAATAATATAGAAAGAAATATGAGGAAGCCAAAAATAGTGAGACAGTCCTAATGGACACCAATAACCCTAATATATAAATAGTCAGTTCCAGCAAACATACGCAATTCATTGGAATAAGTTTGGGACTTTGTACTCCATTCAGGCTAAATGAGGTACCCAACATGAAGAAGTTTGTATAAAACAAAGAATCAAGCATAATCATGCAAGAAAAAGAGGAGAACGTACTGGTAAAAGGAGGAAACCATATATCATTCATTACATAGATCCATGTGACAAAACATGTCAGCAAATATCCAGTAGGCAAAGCCTCAGCTGGATCTGATTTTTGGAATGCCACAGAAGATAACATCTGAAATCTTTTCCATCAGAATCTAGAGAAATTAGCAAGAATTAGAGAGCTTGAGGAAAAGCTTCAACAGGTAAAGGTGAATGAAGGAAGACTTCAGAGCTTCAAAACTAAAATAGAGAAGATCATAACTGAGTTGGAGGAAGACTTAATTGACATGTATGATCACCTGCACATGTTCCAGGACTTAGTTGCTATCATTATAGACCAACATAGCATGATGCAAATAAATCTCACACAGTTCAACATTATCTGGGAAGGTATGAACAATATTGATACATGGATCACAGAAAACCTAGATGCACCAACTAAGCTCTATCATCTCTTAGCCAAGGAAAGGAAAATCGACACCTATGCACTAGACAATTACCAGCAAGTTGCAAAAAGGCAGACAAAGAAACTACCAACTCAATGGAAATTTGTTCACGCATACACAAATAAGAAAGAATTACTCAATTTATGTCGACTTCCCCAACTAGAGGAGCTTGGGGAAAATCTTATAATGGAACAATTGGTCGACAAATTATAGGATAACACAAGTTGTGGACGAGGATTCACTAAGGTAGCCACCATAGTAATGACAGACCTAATAGAATAACACCTTATTCAACTGAAAAAGGTCCATACTATGGTTCAGGAATTCATGGCTACATTATCAAAATATATGCAGACCCTCAATGACAATGTGGTGATGCACACGACTACCATAGACGAGCATGCATACCATAGACTCATTTATTTGGATGAACAAATGAAAATACGGGTAGCATACCTTCAGGACAAGAATCCGTAAAAGGAAAAAATAGAAAATTTGAAATTGCTATTACCTATACCCTATTTTTTCTTTTCTGAACTACTCCCAATTATGTCTTTTCTTTGTACACATGTCGTCGGCGATGAAATTTTTTTTAACAGTTACTTTAGGGGAATACAAAGAGTCACAAAATAGTTAGGAAAAAGAGGATAAATAGAAGAAGAGACCCACTTTGAGGAGGCTCTTAAGAATTGTATAAACTCAAGAACTAATTCAAGGACATATATTGTGTTAATGAATATTGAGAAGCCCTCATGGCTAGTTTTTGAAAGAGAGAAGAACTTGTGAGTGTTTGACTATTTTGTTGTGAAGTTTTTCAAGTGGAATGTGTTGACGATAAAAATCACAATGAGAGATTTCGTCCGCAAAGTATTGCTAAATCCTATTATTTAAACTATGCTAATAAGATATAATACTAGTAGGTGGGATCCCTTGTATATTGGAGGCTCAAAGATAGTCTTATCGCACATTTTATGATGTTGTTTTGATGTTGCTTACAGGGTTCTATATGGATGATGATGCAGTCTTGTTTTTTCTGTGACATAATGGAAAATGAATAATCCATTTTATGTGATGATTCAGTTATCCTGAGCTCTAAATTCCATGTTATGAATGACATATATTAATATTGTTACATTTGATGTTGTCACCATGATTCATTACTTGTTACACCTACACAAGACACATGTTAGTAACAACATGAAACAAGAGCAATGAAAAGAAACTCATGGAAAAAAATCAAGGAAAGGAACTATACTATACTATGTTAAGAGGTTATATGTGAATGAAATAAAAGGAAGATAGTATCAATCCTAACTAGCAATGTCAGTGTCTATACAAATTATATTAGGTTATATCAGGCACATTTGATATATGGTATGGTATGGTATGGTTTTTGGAAATGGTTAATATGGATTGGGGTGGTGCAATTGGCAAGTAATATGTTACAAGTTTCAATGTATGGAATTAATGGCATGGTTAATGGATTGTTTTTGGCTGGTTGTCGTGTACTACAAAATTGAATGTGAGGAAGATGGAAGTGATGTGCAGTGAATGCACATCACTCCATACTTCTCCCATTGGACCGTCACCCTCACATAGTTATTGTTTCATTTGGTTTTGTTGTGGTTAAGCTCCGAGATTCAAGCTTGGAAGGAACTCCTCAACCAGCTCGCCCTTTTTAAAGTCATTGGTTACAAGTATGGTTCTTTTCGCCCATCCATGAATTTCACTCTGTATATGAAACGAACGATGGCTTGGTAATGTGTTGGTTTGTGTTTTCCTAAGATTGGAAACTGTGTAAACACATGGGTATTTTCTTTGGAATGAATGTGTGTCTATTCGCTTGCAAATGGAAAGATTGATTTGTTGAAGTTGTGATTTTGTTAGTTTTTCTATGTGGTGGAAGTTGTGATGGCTCTCTGTTGTTTTAAGTAGTTATGGGTATTTTTTTGGAGGGTTTATCTTTGTTTAGCCTTGTTGGCCACCTCTTCACAATTATGGTAACCATATCTAGTTGTATTCAGGTGTTATGGGGTTGTTGTGTATGTTTCAAACTACCTTTTGGTCATTGTGTATCTTCCAGAGCCATGTTCATGGGTTATTCACCTAGTCGTGGACTTATTTTTGTGATATTGGCATCAACACAGTTGGTTATGGGGTGGCCATTATGCCAAGAAGTATGCTTATGGTTTTTGGTAATACTTGGGGTTTGCATTTCCATTGGCATTGTTATAAATCGATTCCTCTTTCAAATAGCGCGAGGGTTATGCCTCTGTGCGTTCTTGGTATTTTTTAATGTTGAGTGAGCAATCGTTGCTCCTTTGCATCATTGCCTACCCTACCCGATGTTGAACTTTCATGCTATTACACAAGATGAGAGTTATAAAAGAATGTGGTTCCACCATGCTTGTTTCGAAAGTTTTCTACCTATTGTTGATATGTTCGACCTCCAGTCTCTCTATGTTTTGGTGACCGACCGAACTCTTGATTATTTCTTGTGTTCATGGTTATAGAGCCCAATTTTAATAACCCCAACCAGTCACACTCTTGTCAGGTATATTGTTGACTGTCATAAGTTGGTTGAGTGGTTATGACACTAGCTTTGAGTATTGTCTCATCTCTTTTTTATCGGGTTGTTGGAAAGTTGTAATTGAGGATGAGAATTGGTGTACATTTGAGGGGCTACTTCCTTTTGTTGTGACAGTGGCATCGATAACCGAGCTCATTTTTTTTATTAAATTGGTTGATTGGGAGTAAATGGTAATCTACAGATAGAGGGTTTCCTCTTTTCTTTATGCATTGGTCGTTGTGTTCCTACAGCGTGGTGTAATTGTAGTTGGTGGTTGTTGTGTGTTTGATTAGTCTCGATCGGGATCATTGCAAGTTGGGAAAGTTGATGACTATGACTTGGTTGTTTACTGTGTATGGTTTATGAGACATCATGCATTGTTTTGTTTTATTGCACCATCAAAAATGAAGCACGGGTTTTGTATGGTTTCATTGCAAGTTTATTTGTTAATATTGTCAAAAGAATTAAATCGAGCAAGTTTTAAAAAGGTTTGTTCAACTCAAGAAAGACATGTGTCTATGTTTTATTTGGGAAATTACAAATTATGGTTAGTGGTTGATATTATATAGAAATATATGTTGGACAGAGATGAAGCAATGTGACTATGTGTTCCTTTTGATTTTGTTTAAATAAAAAGAGAAGGAAATGAAAAGAAACAAGTATTCTCTTAACAAGACTATTGAAAGGCATAATGATTCTGAGTATGATTATAGACTGTGTTGATTGAAAAAGTTTGAAGAATTGAATGTGGGACAATGAACATTTTTTGACACATATGAATTGTTAATTGGTATTGGTATCCTGGTATTGAATAGAGAGTTGTTTTTTATGGATTACTTAATTAGTTTTATGAACAATATTCGTTCTTTTCCCTACCATTCTTTCACTTTTCACAAATTATAACTCCCCTCTCCTTCCCATATTCACTATCCACTCCATGTTCCTAAAATTTAATTATAGTTAAGATAAGTTGTGTATTATGATAGTTAAAGGATCTCACAAGGATGAATTACAGTGATATATTCTTTTGATTTGCGATACAGTTGATTGTTTGATGTTTATGAGAAGTAATCATGATATATTCCCCCTCATTTTAAACACTTTTCAATCAATGAAATATCTCACATATCCCAGAACCCTTATTCACCCCCTTCTCATTGACAAGTATTAAATGATTTGTATGGATTGGATTGCCTGAGTCCGGTATGTTGTTGAGCCAAAATTTGTTTCATATTTAAAAGAGTTGTCATGTATGGTTGTTGAAGAAACTATTTGCTAATGAATAATGCATACAAGAATGAGATTTTTTAGCATAGGTATCCATGGTCGGGGTAACAGAGGAAGAGGAAATTGGAACAGGGGCCCTAGAAGGCCAAGGTTCTCTATACACTTTGATGCAGACTCACAAGAATTGGGCCAGCTATTTCATTATGGATTTTTTAACTGGATTGGGAAAGGAGTGCTCCAACCTAGGCCTAAAAGGCCTCCCTTCCAGGCCCCATAGGTCCCTAGTATCCCAGTACCCCCTCATGTTTCACTACAACCTAAGATCCCCGAAAAATATGGATTCTAAGAGATTGTCCAACTGAGAATCTCCCAACATCATGGCTGGCCTAACTTGTCTCTACATTCCCCTCCACCTATTAATCAAATTGTACAAGCTACCCCTGTCCACTCACCAGTACAGTCTTCCCATCCAAGAAAAGGGCTAAAAAACGAGGCCCACCATGCTCCTGACAAAGGAAAAGTTGTTGCTTCCCCCTCCTCACCCTCAAATGACTCTGCCAAATCCGTGTCCTTTTGCATGCATTTGAGAGATGATTGCTCTCATGTGATCAGTAATATTAGGCCTAAAGGCTCCACACAGCCTAAGGAAAATTCAGAGAGATAAAAGGGTGACAGCAACAACAAGGGAAAGATTGCCTCCCAGAGTGGCAAATATGGATTTTAAGTGTTTTTATTTATTGATTGTTGAGAACAATTGACTTCTGAAATTTTGGACAACACACTATTGTTTTGGATATATGGGTCATATATTTTTGGAAATAATTTCAATTATCATTGATATAAATTGTCAAATTATGAAACTGATTATGGGAGTCACAAGGAGGGATGTTTTGTTCGATTAACTAGTTGTGTTATGATTTTTGAAGAACTAAAGGGAGTCACAGGGGGTCCCACATACTAAAACGTTGGTTGAGATTTAGTTAACTTAACTAAAGAATTAGTTCAACTAGTTCAACTAATTCTAATTGCTTAAAGGCAAAAGGAAAAGGAGGGACAAGAGGAGAATACAAGGAGAAGCATACTAAGGTTTTCTCTTTGATTTTTGTTGAGATAATTCAGTTTTCATTCATTCTTTAATTCATTGAAGGCCTAATTATCTTTTATGATAGCATGGTCCTATTGTAGACAACAAGATTCAGGGTTGAATTACATCATTTCGACATCTGTTTTTCAAAGGTGTTGATCTATCTTTGATCGTCTGTGTAGACTTGTCTGTTTGTGAATTAATTTTCATGACTAACAAAGGCTATTGTGCAGAGTCGAGTGGGAAGCAATCTGTGGAAAGTTGATCCAGCTTTTAAACTTCATTTTTTTACTTTATGTCAGAAGTCCTTTTGTATGGTTTTCATCGGGGACATCTAAGTTTGATTTTGGTCCAAAACTTCCTCGGGAAATTTTGTAAAGAGAATGATTATTTTGGTAAATTGGAATGAAATAAACGATTGTTTTATGTCTCATCTATTTTGATTATTGACTTGGTGTCTTTACTTTTGTCTCTATATTTTATTTCATCATCTGTTATATTCAGAAAATTAAATAAATAATGAATTTTCCAGCAAGCTTTCATTTATGAAAAAAACAGCCTAAGCACTTGTAATCAATACTTGTGAATTGGGATACAAATTTTGATGGCTATAAACATAGGGTGATATTCCTGTCTATCCTACTTTAGCCAAGCAAGATATGAAAATTCTTGAGTAAGATCATTTCATATATTTTCCTCAACATTTATTTGGCGACCATACTGGGAAGATATTCAATATCTCTCTGGTTGATTTTTATGTTTGATTATCATCAAATACATCTATTTTTCTGATATTGATTCTTTGACTATTTTATTTCTTAATGACTGTACATGTTGCAAGGCAGCCCAATATTGAGCCCGGTCTTCAAGATTAGACTAACATTTCTTTGAATTTGTTTAACACCACTTTAGACACTGCTAATACTCGGGCTAATCTTAATCATTCACGGGAAGAAATTGAACGAGACATTAGTGCCCAAGAACGTTGGGAAGCTAGACGTAGACATCCTAGAAATCAACAATAACCTTCTTGTTCCTTCATCTTTGACCTTCTTTTCATGTCCTTAGACCCTCGTGTTTATAGGAGGAGAAGAGGATTATCACCTGAAATTAATCCTATTGTTGAAATAAGAAGAAGGAATGTTGTGTTAAATCTACCCAACAAAGTGCTCTAAGGAGAACCTTGTCTGATTCATCCAGATTGTATTTCTCTCCTTTACCTATCATCCACAAGATGGCATCTAGTGGTGGTTCTGGTGGCACTGGAAGTGCTTCCTCCTCTCAGTATTCATCTTCGTCAGTGATTGGTAGCTTATATAGCCAACATGTCCCCATCCAATCTACCACAAACCCCACAAAAGTCATTAAAAAGTATGGGATTTTTCAATTTGAAGAAGATGCTACAACCACACCATGGCATGTTTCCTCTCCTCTTAACCTAGCACTTGCTACTCATCCACTTCCCAAATTCAAAGAGCGTCTTCCTAGGTTTTTGGGGAATAACACTGTCACTACAAATGAACATTTGGTGGCATTTTCTAATGCCTGTCACAACAAAGGAGCCAATGACAATGATACTTGCATGCGCTTATTTGTCAATTCCTTGGAAGGAAAGGTTGCGGTCGATTTCTTTGAACTTCCTCCTAATATTATGTCTACTTGGGAGGAGTTAGTCTATTGGTTCAAATCCACCTATGGGAAATCTAAAAGCCCAACTGAGCAGTTACAGGAGTACAATAACATTGCCTATAAAGATGGTGAGACCATCAAGTCCTTCAACTTGCATTTCACCAAGTTATATAATCAAATCCATAAACTCATTCGACCTCAGAACCAAGCCATTTTAATGAATTATTATAATGCATTACCTTCCGCCTATACTCATAGGCTTGAGTGAAAATCCATTGATAACCTCAATTCCGCTCTGCATACATGTTTAGAGTATGAAGAACAACTCGAAAGAACAGGTCTTCCTCAAGGAGAATCAGTTAAACAAACAAACATTCCCACCCTCTTACAACTTGTACAAGACATGAATAATCATATGATAGCATATGAGAGAAAGGGAAATGTCTCCCCTCTCACCCCTGGAGCTTCATCCTCTTCTGTACCCCCTTTAGAAATCCAATTGAAAATAATTTTCAGCCTAAAGCTATCATGCCTCGAAGTTGGTGTAACTTTTGCGAAGAACACCATGAGGAAACCACATGTGAGGTAAAGAAGAGTGTCAAAGGTAAGATCTTTGGTAAAAGACCGGAAACTACCATTGATGTCCTAGATTTTCCAGATCCAGAAGATGTCATGATCATCAATACTAGGAACAAATCCTATGCTCCCAAAGGCAAATATGATCATCCCCGCAATTCTTATAGCCCAAGCTCATCCTCACCAGCTGCTATTGTTCAAGTTCCTAAGGTTCTTAACAGTCAAGGAACTACCTCCCCTTTCCCCTCTTCCAAATACAATATTCTGAATCAGTTGGCCAACATCAAAGCAAATACAACCCTTCTAGACATGGTTGTCATCCCTGAACAATAGAGGCATCTAAAACAATTCATGGAAGGAAAAGATTATGTTGTTGCCAACCTCTCTGAAGAGGTAAACAAAGAGGATTCATCTGTAAATAAAGTAGGTGTACTTAACTTTAGATACCCTATAAAAAATCCCCCTTTTTGTATTTCTATAAAAATTATGGACAAGATTGCCCATTGTTGCCTCATTGATGTTGGTTCAAGCCCAAGTGTGATGTCGAAGATTATTATGGAAGATATAGGCTTGTCCTATACAAATGAAAATGCCAGAAGCATGCTCTATTATAATAGTCTACAACAAACGACCATAGGTGAGATTAAACAGGTGACCTCAGTTTTGTGTGCACGCCCTGAAATAAGGACAACCCTTAGTATTCAAGTAATTGATATGCCAGTAAGCAATTACTCAGTCATCTTAGGAAGATATTGGAAAGCTTTGATGGGTGGATACCTCTCACTCGATGGGACACACTTATCAGTTCCTCAGAATGGTAAAAACAACATAGTCCTTAGAGAGGGAAGTATTTCACCTTACATAGAAGTGTCCCACAACCTAATGTGAACTATATCGAAGAGGGCCTAGGGTTCTATTCCATATTTGTTGAGGAGGATAACATTCTCTTGGAATAAATCGATTTAGATGATGGTATGTGGCACATGCACTTTGATGGTTCATGCTCTAGTGAAGGTAAAAAAGCTATCATTATCTTGTACTCTCCTGTGGGGAAAATTCATAATTTTTCTTACATGTTGGAGTTTTCTTTCCCAAACAATGTCACTGAATTTGAAGCCTTGTTATTAGGCATTGAAAACGCCTATAATCTAGGTTGTGGTCACCTTACATTTTTTGGAGATTCCAAGCTTGTTGTGAACCTTGTACGTAAGATATACTCTCTTAGCAACAAGTTGATGAAACAATACACCCAAACTATATGGGTTCTTATCTCGAACCTATTATCTTTCAACATTACTCATGTTAAGAGGGAATTGAACTCAATGGTTGATTGGTTAGCTGTTTTTACAGCGTCTCCTAATCGACAAATTCTACCACACAGACTTGATTGTACTTTTAAATCTCTATATCATCCACATATCTCTGACAATATAGAATTTTGGAAGGTCTTCCCTAGCGACGAGATCATCTGTGATTTCATTCAACATGAACCTTATAATCCCAAGGAAATTATATCCATAGAAGATAACAAGATTCCTAAGGGCTTGACTCCTCTAAAGAGTTCATTTTCATCGAGTGATGTAGGAAATAAAGAGAAATATCAAGAAGAGGAGTCTAAAAGGAAGGTGGGTGAAACCATCTCCTTGAACATTGGGATGCCTGAGTCTCCAAAGAATATTAAAATAGGTGCCCAATGTTCTGATGAAGAGAAAATGAAGTTTTCTAAGTTGCTTGGTGAATTTCAAAATGTTTTAGCTTGGTCTTATGAGGATATTCATGGTTTTGATCCTGTTCTTATACACCATTCCATTCCCATCAAGGAAGGCATAAAACCAATTAGGAAAAAACAAAGACCTATCAACCCTGCACTGGAAGCAACTATTCGAAAGGATTTGGAAAAAATCTTGAAAGATGGAATCATCTTTCCGGTCAAGTATTCTAAATGGGTTTCCAATTTGGTTCCTATTCATAAAACAACCAGTCAGATCAGATTATGCATTTATTTTCACGCATTAAATCGGGCTAGTATAAAATATCACTTTCCTCTCCCTAACATGGAAATGATTTTGCAGCAAGTTGCAGGGTCACAGATGATGTCCTTACTTGACGGTTTTTTCGATTACAATCAAATCAAGGTAAAAAGGGAAGATAAATATAAAACCACCTTTATTACTCGTTGGGGTACCTTTTCTTATGAACGTATGCCTTTTGGATTATCTAATGCAGGTACCACTTTTCAAAGATCTATGCAAATAGCTTTCGATGATTTGATCGGCAATATCATTCAGATCTACCTTGATGACTTAACTGTGTACTCTAAAAACTGATCAAATCATTTTGGTCATCTAAAAAGAGTTCTCATGCGATGTAGGAAATTTGGCATCACTCTAAATCCTTCTAAGTCCATTTTCGACGTTACCAAGGGAAATCTCCTTGGACACATTGTCTCTGATTCAGGAATAAGCACAGATCCTGAAAGGATCATTGTTATCCTTAATCTTCCTACTCCCACTTCCAAGAAAGAGGTTCAATATTTTATGGGTGTTATTAACTTCATCCATAAGTTTGTTCCAGATTTGTTTGTGATGGTCAAACCAATTCATAATCTGCTTAAGAAAGATCGTTCTTTTTCTTGGATAGATGATGTCGAAAATGATTTTGTAGGGATCAAAAAATCAATCAGTTCCGCACCGGTTTTGGCGAAGCCAGATTTTGAGAAGGAATTCACGATATATACTAATTCCACCGAGGAAGCAGTTTCTACTATGCTAATGCAAAGTGATGACCAAGGTAATGAAAAACCAATGGATTACATGAGTCAAAGTTTGTTTGATGATGAATTTAAATATTCTTTTATTGATAAACATGCTTTCTATCTTGTTAAAGTTGTTGAAAAGTTTTGCCACTTCATCTTAGGTAAGCATATGTTGGTAAAAGTCCCTTTACCTACTGTCAATTTTTTTTTCTCACAAACCTATCTTTCAGGGAATATTTCACATTGGCTTGCCAAGATCCAGGAGAAGGATTTAAATATCGTGACTTCTACCACTATCAAGGGACATGACTTAGCCCTTCACTTAGCTCAGCATGATGAAAATAGTGAAAAAATTGATGAACAAGATATTTCCCTATCATCACTATTCTACATTGATAATCAGATTCTTCTTGTGTCTGAACATCTTTGGTATAAGAATTTAGTTTACTACTTACAAAACCAAAGATGTCCAAACAAATTAGACACTCATCAAAGGAGAAGACTTCATCTTGAATCCGCAAGATACATCATTATATGAGACTTCTTGTTTCGAAGATCTGTGGATGGTATGTTTCTTTGCGGTGTAAACGATGAAGACACACAGAAATTGTTGCAAGAAACTCATGGTTCTTCAAATTTTGTCATTCATGTAGGAGGTCATTTTTCTGCTAAGACCATTGCTTTCAAGATTATTATTAAAGGATACTATTGGCCTTCAATATTTTGTGAATCTTATGTTTTTTCGAGATCTTGTGACAAGTACCAAAAATTTGTTGGGAAAGAATGCCTTTCAACCATGCCATTACAACCTGTCCTCCCAGACTTTCCTTTTTCAAAGTGGGGATTGGATTTTATTGGTCCTATTAATCCTCCATCTTTAGAAGGACAAATTTTTATTTTGACAGCCACAGAGTATTTTACGAAGTGGGTTGAAGTTGTCCCACTTAAGCACTCGACAGATGATCAAGTGATTTCTTTCCTTGAAAATAACATCTTTTCCAAATTTGGTCTTCCATTGGAAATTATTAGAGACAATGGTCCCGCTTTCATTTCTGCTAAGCTAACCCAATTTTTAGCCAATTTGGAGGTTAAAAATTTCACCTCATCAGCTTATTATCCCCAATGGAATGGGCAGGTTGAGTCTACCAACAAGAATCTAGTGAGAACCGTCAAAAGGATCATCGAAGATACGCCTCGTCAATGGCACACTCTCCTCACTTACACCCTTTGGGAAGATGAAACTATCACCAAGATAAGCACTAGTTGCACTCCTTTCCAGCTTGTTTATGGTCAAGAAGCCATCCTGCCTACTGAGCTGGAACTTTCTTCCTTAAGGTTAATGCTACAGATCGAAGAATTAAATTTTTTTGATGTTTCAAAAAGGATAAATGCACTCCTAGCTTTGGAGGAGCAAAGGATGTTTTCCTTGGATAATATAAAAAGGAGACAACAGACTGTTAAGAAGTATTTCAACAAGAGTGTCAAAATTGTCAAGTTTAAAGTCAATA
Source organism: Picea engelmannii (assembly GCA_009831015.1). NCBI lineage: Eukaryota > Viridiplantae > Streptophyta > Pinopsida > Pinales > Pinaceae > Picea > Picea engelmannii. Next base: position 221,248 of record ML790910.1, on the reverse strand, counting down.
AAAAGGTATTGTTGTGGGATTCAGCTCATGCTGATAGGGGAAGACACTCAAAGTTTCAAAAATTATGGCTGGGTCCTTTCAAGATCGCTTTTGTCCTGGGTACAAACTCTTACATTTTAAAATATTTACAGGAGCAATTGTTTTCCTACAGCACTAACGGTTCTCACTTAAAACATTATGTGGAACCAACTTGAAAGTTTTAACGTTGTTTGGGTTTTCTTTAAATTAATAGTTTTCTTTTGTTTTCATTTTCACCACTGCTTTTCATTTCTTCTCTTTAATTTATGCTTTTACAGTAGTTTAAATTATGCTTTCCTTTTAATGTATTTCCTTCTGCTTTTGTAGTTCGGTCATTTATTTTTGTTGTTTTAAAATTTTGTAGTTCCATTTTTGTCATGACTTTTATTGCTTTTCATCTTTTAGTTTAATTTTTGGTCAAGAATAAGATGTTGGATTAGTTCTTCCACAGTGACACTCCTGCAAGGTATTGTTAGTCAATAACAATCAATCTTACACAGTTGTTACGATGTCCCCCCTGAAAGCATAATTGGATTTGTTATCTACTTTCATTGTTGTCTTATAAAGAAATTGGTTACCTCCCGCTTCTGCTTCCCAATTCTTCACCCATTTGAGAGTTAAAAGAGTAAGTCCATAATTTTTTTATCCTTGAATTCAAGAGCAAATTCTGGTTGAATGATTATGCATACAAGGATAAACCCCCTCATACTTAACATTTTTCATGAGTTATTCCCAAATTCCCAGTCATTTTTCCATTAAATCCGCTCACTTCCCCTGTTGCATAATCATTCTGGTTATATCTTCTTGATCCGTTGTTCTTTTGGTCTGTGAAACCATATATTATGAGTTCTTAATCTATTGGAAACAAATTTCCCTGTGGAGTCACCAGTTTGTTGACGACAAAAATTGCAACGAGAGATTTCACCTACAATGTATTGCTAAAGCCTATTATTTAAACTATGCTAATAAGATATAATACTAGTAGGTGGGATTCCTTCTAGACTAAAGGCTCGGAGTAGTCTTATCGCACATTTTATGTTGTTGCTTCTATTGATTAAGGTTGGTTTTCATTGATGTCAACCCTTGAAGAAATCCCCGTAGCACAAAGGTTTAGGTAATGGACCCAATATTGTTTGATGTAAATATGACTCATTATTGTTTTTTCATGGTTGATAAGAAGTAAATATGGATGAACTCCAAAGTAGTCCCCTTATGGTGAAAGCCCTCATGGGAAGATGCTTTGTGAAGTAAGAGAACCCATGCTTAATTATGGAATAATGAGATGAAGGAAAGTGAATTTGTTAGGGAAAATATCCTAGATGGATAGTTCTTGTCATGTCATTTCCGGTGGTATGTGGAACGTCACATAATTCCTCACGGTTAGAGAGTTATGGCCATAATTCACCATTTTCACTATAACATTTTTTCTATAATGATTCAGATCCTAAAATTTCTATGCAAGTGAGAAAACATATCCAAGTATCTGTGGTTAAAAATTCATCTTGTGGGTCGTTGTATTTTGGGAGTTACACTCCATGGAAAATAGGGTTTGTGACCAGTCTTGAAACTAGTCAAAATCAGGTGTTTTGGGTAAACGCATCATAACTTCTTCATAACATATCCCAATTTAGTGAGACAAAATGTCTTTAGTATGTTTTGTAATATTTTCATATCAATTCATCAAATATTTTGTGAGGGGCACGCTCTACAAGGTCACTCTCTAGAATAATCTAGAATTCAACAGGGTATGCCATTTTTTCTATAACTCCTTTTCTGAGAGGTTCCAAGTAGTGAAACTTGGAGGAATTGCATAAAACACACTGAATAACATTGTGTATCAGTTTCAGATATTTATACATTTCAGGTTCAAAGTTATGATTACTTCAAGTTAGGGTTGTTGACTAATCCAAAACTAGGCATGTGAGACTAAAGAAAAGTTTGATGAAAATGCTAGTCTCTTGTTTTTAAAGTTAAGGAAGGTTTGCAAGAATGTGATCATATGAACCAGGTCTATTAAAGAGCTACAAATCAGTTTTGGATGATGAAATTGATAAGGGCTTTTGGTTGAGGTACATGTTGAGTACATGGTTGAGACAAGTAGTTGATGAGTTGGCACATACATGAGGTGTATAGTTGATGATGTTGGTACATATTAATGAGTCATAGTTGATGAGTAGTTGACACATGATTGGTACA
>ML790910.1:189280-201896 GCA_009831015.1 Picea engelmannii | reverse complement strand
CATTCCAAGGGTTGATGAATTCCATTTTCAAGCCCTTCCTTCGAAAATTTGTGCTAGTATTTTTTGATGATATACTAATCTATAGCAAGTCTTGGGAGGATCATCTGCGGCATGTTGACAAGGTGCTACAAATACTAAAGGAGTAACAACTATATGCCAAACCATCCAAATGTTTCTTCGGAGTAAAGGAGGTAGAGTATTTGGGTCATATTGTATCTCATGAAGGTGTCAAGGTAGACCCTAACAAGATTAAGGCCATGATGGACTGGCCAATTCCCAAAATATTAAAGAATCTTAGAGGATTTTTGGGTTTGACAGGTTACTACCGCAAGTTTGTCCGGAACTATGGAAGAATAGCAACACCTTTAACAACGCTAACTAAGAAGGATGCATTTTCATGGACTCCAGAGGCAACTAAAGCTTTTGAACAACTTAAAGAGGTGATGTGTAAAGCTCCTGTCTTGACCAGTCCAAACTTCACAAAAATATTTATTGTGGAATGTGATGCCTCGGGAAATGGAATTGGTACTGTCCTAACGCAATAAGGAAGGCCCCTGGCTTTTGAAAGTCGATCACTCAAGGGAAAGGACTTACACAAATCCATTTATGAGAAAGAAATGATGGAAATACTACATGCATTGAAGAAATGGCGTCCTTACCTCATAGGTAGGCACTTCAAGGTCAAAAAAGATCATGATAGTCTTAAATACTTCCTAGAACAAAGACTATCTTCAGAAGAACAACAAAAATGGGTAACCAAGATATTGGGTTATGATTTTGAAATCGTCTATAAAAAGGGAAGAAAAATGTTGTGGCAGATGCACTCTCAAGAAAGGATGAAGATGTTGAGGCCTTTCTTTGTGCTATATCGATCATCCAACCCGAATGGATAATAGAAGCAAGGGATGAATGGAAGAATGACGAAAAAGTGTGGACTCTCATTCAAAGGTTGCAGCAAGATTCCAGTGCATCAGATACATTTGCATGGAAAAATGATTCACTATGGTACAAAGATCTCTTATATTTATGTAAGAACTTCCAACTCAAACAAAAGGTACTATTGGAATTGCAGACCTCTCCAGTAGGAGGGCACTCAGGATTTTTGAAAACCTACCATAGAGTCAAGAAGGATTTTTTTGGGGATGGCCTTAAAACTGATGTTCAAAGGTTTGTGAAAGAATGTTTGGTTTGCCAAAAAAATAAGGTGGAAACAATTAAGACCCCGGGTCTTTTACAACCATTAGCCATCTCAAGTCAATGCTGGGAGGAGGTTTCCATGGATTTCATCACAGGGTTACCGAAGTCTGAAGGAAAGAGTGTCATCATAGTGATTGTTGATAGACTGACCAAGTACGCACACTTTTGGGCACTCTCTCATCCCTTCAAATCTAGTACAGTTTCCACCGCATTCATGGAGACAGTTCAAAAGCTACATGGCAGCCCAAACATTATTGTAAGTGACAGAGATCCCATCTTCACTGGTCATTTTTGGACAAAATTATTTTCTTGTTTGGGTACTCAATTGGCTCATAGCTCATCCTATCATCCTCATTCTGATGGACAAACCGAGATAGTGAACAAATGTCTGGAAGTCTACCTTCGTTTCTTTGTCTCTGATAAACAAACACAATGGTTCAAATGGTTACCCTTGGCAGAATGGTGGTATAAAACTTCCTTTCATACTGCAACAAAAATGACACCATGTATGGAACTTTATGGATACCACCCTCCTTCCATCACTTCTTCTCTAAAAGAAAAAACTAAGGTTCAAGCAGTGGAAGATCACATTGAGAATCAACAACAAGTTTTCCAAATCTTAAAGGACAACCTGACCATGGCACATAATCGCATGAAACAACAAGCAGATCAACATCGTAGTGAAAGAATTTTTGAAGTAGGGGATTGGGTCTTTTTAAGACTACAACCATGCAAATAGATGTCCCTCAAGAAATCCAAGAAGGATAATAAATTATCACCAAAGTACTATGGCCCTTAGAAGGTGTTGCAAAATATTGGTACTATGGCATAAAAATTGGAGTTGCCTGCATCTTCACGAGCACACCCAGTTTTCCATGTTTCATTCTTAAAGAAGGTTATAGGCGACAAGATCCCAGTTCAAACTATATTGCCATAACTTGATGAGGAAGTAAAAATCATATTGGAGCCTGAAGCCATCACTGACACAAGAATTTGCCAGCTGAGGAATAGATCCATTTCAGAGTATCTCATTAAATGGAGGAAACTACCGACTGAAGATTCCACTTGGGAAGATGAGTCTTTTATATAGAAACATCCAAAGTTACTCAAGCGTTGCGGAAAACACTTGTCTCAAGGGGAGGGGCATGTTAATCCCTAATATTGGCTCATTTCCCCTTAATTAGGGCATATTACATTAGTAATGTTATTTTATTTATGTCGGCTTTATTCCATTAGTTGTAATTATACCTCTTTGTCTCCTATATATACCAAGGAGACATTTTCATTTGGAATCATCTTGTACTTGAACATTTAAGTGGGGTAAAATGAGGTTGCCCCCTCGAAGAGGCTTATTATCTAAAATTATCTCTTTTTCAAGGCGTTGAGTACTTTTTCTGAGGTTTTTCTATGCTATATTGATATTTGGTTCTTAACACCTACCCACATGCATCACTCTTCAAGAGACACACTGTCTCTCCTCTAGTCTACATGTCTTTCACACATTGAGTCATCTTCCTAATCATCATATGAATTTCCATCTTCTCTGGTCGTTATTCAAGTTTCTTTGGCTTCTCTGGCAGTTATCCTGAAAATCTTTTGCTTCTCTATCAGTTGAAATTATTTGTCTTCTCTGGAAGTTACAACCAATCTTTTCTTTTGCTTCTTTGGCTTCTAAGTCCCTTACTTCATGGGACCTCTAGCGGTGACCATACGCCTATTCAAAAGTTTCTTCACGTTCTTGGTCTGGCGAGCACTAGCTCCCTATTATTCGATATGACCTTGGGCGATTAACTTCACATGACCACGTGATTGTGGGCATGAGCTCTCTTCTCGTTAGCCCCCTTTCATATGTGAACTTGGGCTACGTCCTTGCATAAGAAAATTATTGTGGGTGTGTCCAACAATGGTTTTGGATTAACTACTTTTCTCCCCACAATCTACCTCTAGCTGCCACGTACCCCTTCTCCAATACCATGGTTTCAATTGCGGCCTGTCCTCAAAAAATTAACTTCCGAGCAACTTTTGATCCTAGAATCAGGTGTGATTGTCGATCTCGTAGTCTCTAACAGATTCCCTAGATCAACATCTCTGATATATTGTCTTTTCCTGCCTTCTTATCTCTGTCCACGTGTGATCCTTAGTCTCAACGACCAAGTGACATGTGGCCCTCCAAACCAACGGACGAGATCGATTTTGCCTTTCGGGCTTCGAGAGTCTTGATTCGCAAACTCCACTTTCTCACAGAGCATTTCACCCGAATTCCATGATCTAACAATGCATGGTATTCTCGAATCAACGGTCACAATCCCTTCGGGTATTTAGGGTTCGAAAATCTCAACTTTCCAACTTTTCAACCTTCCTTTGATTTTTCCCGTAGTTGACAATCCACTGACGCATGTCCCTTTGGGATCAACAGTCAAGATCCTTTTGCATCTCCAGACTTTGGAATTCTCAAGTCTCAACTGGAAATCCTTGAAATGCGATTTCTCTGAAATTTCAGATCAGCTGACACGTACTCCCCTTGACGATCAATGGTCGAAATTTTTCTTCGGTGATTTTCACATTCTCCCCATCCACAAAATTTCGAAGTTGTGGATCTTGCACCCATGTCCTCGACGATGGACGGCCCCAAACCAGTTTGGGACTTCAAAAATTTTGGCAAGTGTTGGTGGTAAATCTCCCGAAGTAAAACTCTCATAGTGACATCACTTACTTACGTCACTTGATGATGTGTCATGAGCCTAGTAGCTGCCATGTGTCACTCTAATTTGTGATTTTCACCTACCTGAAATGCCGAATCAACTTGACACTTGTAATTCTCTGATTTTTCCACATGTCCTTGCTAACGTATTCTTGCTAACGTGGATCCTCATTCACATTGGGACTTCGGCCTTCGGGACTTCGGGTATTTCTACTTTTCAAGTCGCCAATTCTTCCGAAGTGAGAATCCCCAAACAGTAACCTCCTCGCAACTTTTAGGCCCGAACTAAATGTTTTTCGTTGATCATGTTCTTAGATTGATGGCTCGATCTTTCAGCAATGTTGATTTTCTAGATTATCTTATCCTTCCACTTTAAAATGATCTGACGACTGACATTTACTCTGGCTCTTCGACTCTCCGAAATTTAGGGATTTCAGATCTCAAAATGAAACTCTCGAAGTGATTTCTCTGGAGCATAATATCCTCACATATTTAGACCCGAAAATAATTTTTTTCATTGATCAAGATCTTATATCAACGACTCTTTCTTATCCTGTCCTTCCACTTAAATCAATCTGACAGCTGACGAAAATTCGGATGATCGTATTCTCAATCGTTTTTTCCTGCTTATATTATCCTTCCATTAATTCAATCTAATGGTTGTTGGTCCTCTGTATCGGTGATCCAACGGTCACTGTCTCTCTTCCTCCTAAGCTTATGATCTCTCCGACTTAGAAGGTTTTCTAAGTGTTCACGGGTCTCGACCTTTGTTCCACCTGCGAGTCTGTCTCTTGGACCTCGTCTGCACTTCTGGAAACCACTATCTCTTCTGATCTTTCTCATCTTATGCACTCTCGAGGTTTGGTTTGCTGCTATTATTTCCATCAATGACAAGCACATTCTTCCTGTAAACATGCCAACAATATCCCCCTTTGGCATTGATGGAAACCCTGAAAATTTTTCACTATTTTTCTTAGACCTCCAACTGTAGCATACAGACAACACCTTTTTCTCCCCCTTTGACATCAATGTCAAAGAAAACAGAGAGTGACTCTATGCCCCCCCTGATCAGATATACTACGATCACTCTCCCCCTAATCATATAGATTATTTTAACTTGATAACAAGGTCATTCCCAACTTCTAGCATAGATACTCAAACTGAGCTTTTGCAAGCAGTTTAATGAAGATATCAGCAATCTGATCTTTGGATGGAATATAATGCAAAGAAACAACAGTGTTGGTTACTTGTTCCCTCAAGAAATGATACTTGATGGGTATATGCTTTTTCTTGGAGTGAAATATAGGATTCTTTGGCATGCTAATCGCACTAGTATTATAACAATGAATTGGGATCAGTGCAGTATATTTTACCTCCAAGTCTGCAAGTGTCTGAATCATCCATAATACTTGGGTACAACAAGTGGCAGCTGCAATGAATTCAACTTCTGTAGTCGATAAGGAAATGGAACCTTGCTTCTTGCTCAACCATGCTACAAGAGAATCTCCTAAGAAGAATGCACCTCCACTCGTGCTTTTCCTTTCATCCACACAGTTAGCCCAATCAGCATCTAAATAGACTGATAGTTGAAAATTCTGATTCCTAGGATACCATAGGACATAGTTCATTGTTCCTTTCAAGTATCTGAATATTCTTTTGACAACTAATAGATGACTCTATTTAGGTACAGCCTGATACCTTCCTACCATTCCAACAACATGCACTATGTTTGGACATGATTTTGTGATGTACAATAGGATGCCTATCATAGAACTATATGAACTCTGATCAACATCAGGTGATTCATCATCCTTGCTTAACTTGCATCCAGTGACCATACGTGTGCTCATAGGTTTAGAATCTTCCATTTGAAACCTTTTCAAAATTTCTCTTAGATATTTCTCCTGAGAAAGAAATATTCCTTCAGACCTCTTAGTAATTTGCAGACCAAGAAAAAATGGCAGTTCCCCTATGATAGACATTTCAAATTCAGACTTCATGGCAGAAGCAAACCATTGTACCAATGAAGCATTATTGGTTCCAAGATGATGTCATCTACATAGACCAACACAATGAGAAAATCATTACCCTATGTTTTGATATATAGATTGTTGTCAATTGTTCCTATCTTGAACCCTTTGTCTTGAAGATACTTATCCAGTCTGTAATACCAGGCACGAGGATCTTGTTTCAACCCATATAATGCTTTCTTCATCTTGCAGACAAAGTCAGGGTTATCTGACAGTTGGAAACCCTCTGGTTGTTCCATATAGACTTCTTCTTTTAGATCTCCATTTAGAAAAGATGACTTGACATCCATTTGATAGACTTTAAATTGTTTATGAAATGCATAGACAAGAAACATTCTAATAGCTTCTAATCTTGCTACGTGCGCAAATGTTTCATCAAAATCCAGTCCTTCTATTTGAGTATATCCTTTGCAAACCAATCTAGCCTTATTTCTTACAATATTTCCTTGCTCATTCATCTTTTTTTGTAGACCCATTTGGATCCTATCATGTTTTTATTTGTTGGCCTAGGAACGAGTTCCCAAGTGTCATTCTTTTCAATCTAGTCAAGTTCCTCATTCATTGATTCTAACCAATTTACGTCTTTACTAGCTTCATTAAAGTTCTTAGGTTCCACCATGGATATGAAGGCTATATGTGATTGATCAGTGTCTTTCATTATCCTTCTCCTGGTTTGTACACCTTTGTCTTTCTCACCAATTATCTAACTTTTGGGATGAATCTTTTGAGTAATTCTGGAGGAAGCATTTGATGTTGATTGTTGTCCTGACTCTTCTTTTCTGGGTGTCTCTTCTCCACCTGATTCATCATCTTCTTGTGACTCTGAGATTTTTTTTTCTTTATCTTCATTATTCTCATCATCTTTTTCATCTATCTTAGTGCTTATTCTCTGTTGATCTTTTACAGGAGATTCTTCATCAATACAGTCTACTAATTTATGCATTCTTTTGTTAAAGCATATTTATCCTTTACTGTTCGTAAGAAGATACCTTCATCATATCTACTATCAAATTTTCCCAGATGATCATCATTATTTTTTATGTAGCATTTACTTCCAAATACTTTGAAGTGCTTGATTGATGCAGGTCGACCAAACCACACCTCATATGGAGTTTTATCACTGCTCGGCCTTAGATGCGCTTTGTTTAGAATATGAACGGTCGTGTTAACAACCTCCACCCAGAAGGTTTTTGAAATGTCCCTTTCACTCATCATAGCCCTTTCCATCTACTGAACTGATCTATTTTGGCATTCTACAACTCCATTTTGTTGAGTACCTGGAATACTATATTATATTTTAATTCCACGTCTGTCATAGGATTATTTGAAATCTCTTGACAAAAATTCTCCTCCTCTATCTAAGCGAATTTCCTTTAACTTACTTCCTGTCTGATTCTCAGCTAACGCCTTCATTATTCAGTTTGAGAATATCATCAAAATTCAGGTGTCCAAGCCTTCTGTTCCATAACCAACTTTCATCAAGTTTGCTTAAATGACATTTCTCCTTATCTTCCTTCAGAACATATACATTGTTTTCAGTTCAAACCTCTTTTGCAATCAACTCTCCCGTGTTTACTATCTTTATTTTACAATTCTTGGTAGTGAAAGTGACTTCACATCCTCTGTCACATATCTGATTGACACTAAGAAGATTATGATTTAAACCATCAACAAATAATATATCTTGAGCTTTGCTTCTTCCATTACTTAAGCTTACTAGACCTTTACCTCTGATCTTTCCTGGAGCATCATTTCCAAAGGTCATACTCCCTGATTTATTTTCTTTGAGTAATAGGAACTTACTTTTGTCACTTGTCATATCACTGGAGCATCCGCTGTCAATATACCAGATGTCTTTTTGTCTTTGAGCTGACAACACTAATCCACACTTGTTATCTTCATTCTTCTTCCAAACCTTGACATTTTCAGCTCTGTTATTTGAATCTAGCTTATAGTTTTTTAAGCGACATTCCACAGATTTATGTCCATAATTATGGTAGATGTAACATTATGGTTCATTGAATAAAGGATCATAATGATTGTTATGTGTAATATGCATCATTTTCCCAACCATCACATGATTTTCAGTCTGTGGTTGTTTGTTACTTGGTTGTCTCATAATTTGTTGTCACAGATATTTATTCCTTGGATGTCTTGATTGCTCATGTCTAAATCTTAAAGAACAATTTACATCTTTGTGGCCAAAGTTAGAGCAGTAAAAACAATATCCATAGAAAAAATATTTGTACCTAGAAAATGGTTGTCTTCTTTGAGCAGATCGATTTCTTCCATGCTGATGATTTCCTTGAGCAGAGGGTGTATTATTTCTTTGTTCTACAGATTCAGTTCTGGTAGCTTTCCGTTCACTCCTCCTTGGTGACTGATTCTCTTCCTTTGTTTTTGCAGGTTTGTTATTGTCAATGGTTGTAGATTTGACAAACTTGATGGATTCTTTGTTGCTTGTTTGACCACTACTTGATCCCTCTTCATAACCCAAACCAGTTTTCAAATTTGAATTTCTTTGTTGAATCAGAATGGAGGCTAATCCTTCTAAGGCTTTACTACTTATCAAATTCTGATGATATAAGGCCTGAAATTTCTCTAGATCTTTTATGACAGTCACTACTTCATCTTCCAATTTTTCACCTTTTGTTTCAGCTTCCTTTAATTGTTGTTTGAGGATGTATTCAATATTCTTAGCTTCTTCTAACTTAACCTTCAACAGAGTAATTTATTCAGAAGGTTCATTGCATGTTTTCTCATACCTGAGCAGTAATTGTTTTTCTTTTCTTTTCTTTTCTCTGAGTCTATCAATCTCTTCCATGGCACTGACAAGTTCTCCTTCAAGATCTACTACTGCTTCACAATAAGAGAACTCACTTCCTGTATCTTCAGTGTTTAGATCTTCTAAAGCTATTAGCATGATATCATTTATTTTATCTTCAACAGAAGAGTCACTTCTTTCATCATTTGAGGGATCATCATCATTGTTTACACAAAGGATTTTCTTCTTAAAATTATTCTCTGTATAGACCTTCTTGTGTTTGTGCTTCTCTTCATCGTCATATGTCTAATCCATTCTTTTGTGAGGACACTTATATGAAAAATGACCTATCTTACCATAGTTGAAACATTTGAAGGGTAGTTTACCTTTGTATTTTCCTGATCCTTTCTTCAGTCTTCTCACAAAATTTGCTTCAATCTCATCTATGTCAGAGTCTATGTTTTCTCTACTTTAAAAGATGCCTCTCTTTTAGTGGATTTACCTTTGGTGATTCTCATTTCATAAGCAGTTAGGGTTCCAAGAAGTTGATCTATTGTCAACGTTTTGAGATAAGTTATTTCCTCTATAGAAGAGACCTTTGAGTTAAATCTATCAGGAAGAGATCTTAATATTTTCTGGACTAGAAAAGATTCATATATCATTTCACCTAGGCCTTTCATAGTGTTGACAAGTTCTTCTATACATAAGAAGTACTTACTGATAGTTTCATCTTCATCCTTCTTTAACTGCTCAAATTTGATTCTGTGAATCTGAATTTTTGTGTCTTTCACCTTTTCATTACCTTCATATTTACTTATCAGCTTGTCCCACATAAATTTTGTTGAATCAAAGTGCATGACATTGACAAACTCGGCTTCAGCAAGTCCACTAAAGATGTCATTCATTGCCTTTTCATTAAAGCTAAAATCGAATTTATCATCTTTTGAGGCCAAGACTATAGGCTTCATATATCCCGTTTCAACGACATCACAAATATCAACACCCAAAGACATTAAATGTGTTGTCATTCTTATTTTCCAGAAGGCAAAGTTTGTTCCATCAACCAAAGGGGGTCTATTAGTTGAACTTCCATCATGACTAGTCATGTTCAAGATTATGGATCTACCTTTGATCAAAGGCACCGGCTCTGATACCAATTGTTGGAAATATAACTGAGAGGTAGGGGGTGAATCAATTATGTATATAATCTTGAAACTTATCCTGTTTTTTTCTGATTTTTTCTAGATTATTATTTAATGTGTTGCTGATAACTTAACATGTATAGATATACAATGATCATTCACACAGAATACACAGAGAAACTGATTTTCTTGAGGAAACCCATAAAGGGTGAAAACCTCTTCTTCTTAGGATGTCAATCAAGCTCCAATTTTCATGTACATCACAGTCTTTGAGCTCCAAATCAAATATGAGGCTACAACCTTTGATAGAAAGCTACACCTTGCAGAGAGCACCAACTCTCAAATTTCTCTACCACCAACTAGATGGAAGCACCAACTCCTAGGTTTCTCTAGCACCCACTAGATGGAAGCACCAACTAGAATTTATAGGACTGCAATCCTCCCTAACACCACCCTACCACCCTGAATGAATCTTACAAAACTTTACTTACTTTCTCTGTCTCTGATATGGTCTGTTACAGCTCCATGTCTCCTCTGCCTTCTTCATCTTCTATACTATGTTATGCTTCTTGATCATTCATATTCTATGCTCTTCTCTTTTTCCTCCTGCGCTCAACACCACCTCCTGTTCATCTTCTCTTCTGCCTTTTATGCTATGTGCTTCCTCTACATCCTCTTCACTGCACCATGGATCTCCCCTTCAGATTATGCATTGAGTCTCGTCCTACCCACATGCATCACTCTTCGAGAGACACATTGTCTCTCCTCTATTCTGCATTTCTTTCACACATCGATTTGTTTTCCTAATCATCATATGAACTCTCCATCCTCTTTGGTCATTATTCAAGGTTCTTTGGCTTCTCTGGTAGTTATCCTGAGAATCTTTTGCATCTCTGTCAGTCAAAATTATTCGTCTTCTCTGGCAGTTACAACCAGTTGTTTTTTTGTCTTTTTTGGCTTCTAAGTCCCTTCCTTCATGTGACCTCTGGCGATGACAATATGCCTATTCAAAAGGTGATTCACGTTCTTGGGTTGGTGAGCACTAGCTCCCTATTTTTCGATATGACCTTGGGCGATTAACTTCACATGACCATGTGATTGCGGGCGCGAGCTCTCTTCTCGTTAGCCCCTTTTCATATGTGACCTCAGGCTACGTCCTTTCATAAGTGAACGATTGCGGGCACGTCCAACAGTGGTTTGGGATTAACCTCTTTTCTCCCTGCAATCTACCTCCAGCTTCCACGTACCCCTTCTTCGATATCGTGGTTTCAATTGTGGCATGCCCTCAGAAAATTAACTTCCGAGCAACTTTTGATCCCGCAATCAGGCGTGATCGTCGATCTCGCGGTCTCTGATAGATTCCCTTGATCAATGGCTCTGATCTATTATCTTTCCGTTCCTTCTTACCTCCATCCACGCACTATCCTTAGTCTCAACGACTAAGTGACATATGGCCCTACAAACCAACAGACGAGATTGATTTCGCCTTTCGGGATTCGGGAGTCTCGATTCTCAAACTCCGCTTTCTCCTAGATCATTTCACCTAGATTCCACGATCTAACGACACGTGGTCTTCTCGAATTAACAGTCACAATCCCTTCGGGTATTTGGGGTTCGGAAATATCAACTTTCCAACCTTTCAAACTTCCTTTGCTCTTTCCCGGAGCTGAAAATCCATTGACACGTGTCCCTTTTGGATCAACGATCATGATCCTTTCGTGTCTCCAGACTTTGGAATTCTCAGGTCTCAACTGGAAATCCTTGAAGTGATTTTTCTCTGAAATCTCATATCAGCGGACACGTACTCTCTGTTGAGTACATTTTTATGCTTCCTTTTTACTCTATAAACTATACTTTTGAGTTATTTATGCTTTCAGTACTTTTGATTTAACAAGAATTGGTGATAATTGTTAATGAATGAAAGAAGACAATGAATGCACCTCTTGAATAAGAGTTTTGTCTTTCTAGCATTGATAAGCCTTAGAACTAGTTCGAATATATTTTTGAATGCTTACTGTTAATACTCTTTAGGAAAACATTTGTTGATTACTGTCATGAGATCTATGAATAGGAATTTTGAACGAAGCTTAGCATCTCTTCCATATTCAGCTCTTAGAATAGGTTTTGGTTTATTCCCATTAAAGAATAAAAGTTATCTCTAAATCCATACATTTTGGATGTGCCTCTAAGTCTTACAAACACCGGATTGACAATCATTTGCACTCTAATTTACATGAGTAGATTGGAGCCTAACAATTTGGCTCCATTGCCGGGGAGGTACATTTAGAGATAGGATTAGGAAACGCATAGGCAGATTTTTCTTTTTCTTTTTTTAAATAAAAAATAAAAAAAAACACAGAATAGAATTAATTTTAAGTTATGTTTTTTTATGTCTAAACTTAGGGATGATAAAGGCAGATTTTTAAAACAAAACCCCCAAAAAACTAATCAACCATCTGTAGGAGCAGGAACATCTAATACTGAAAAATACGAATCTACCACACCAACTACTGGAAAAATCACTTTGGAAGAATTAGAAGAAAAACAGTGTTCAGGACAAAGGTTAACTCTCATAGAAAAATAAGTTCTATTGGCTCATGAGGTAAAGAAGAAACAAACACAATCAGAAATATCTTCTATAGGAAAGCAAAAAGAAAAGCAAACTATTTTTGAACAAATAGGACAACCTCTTTTTCCAACAGAAATATCTGACTGTACAACAGAAAACTTCTTTGCAATGTCAGAAACTGATAGACAAGAAAGGGAGAGAATGGAAAGGGAA
>ML790910.1:134511-179400 GCA_009831015.1 Picea engelmannii | reverse complement strand
ATGTTTTAGATCAGATCTTGTTGTAGATGAGTTTATTCTTTGTTGTAGTTAGATGAATTCCATAGTTAAGTAATATGCTTAATGTTTCTAAGCCTTACTCATGTTGTGAATGATTTCTTGAATAAGAATTCAATGTGTGGTTTTCTTTCAAGCATTAGGATAATCATGAATGCTTTTTGAGTTATTTACGGTTTCAGTACTTTTGATTTAACAAGAATTGGTGATAATTGTTAATGAATGAAAGAAGACAATGAATGCATCTCTTTAATAAGAGTTTTGTCTTTCTAGCATTGATAAGCCTTAGAACTAGTTCGAATATCTTTTTGAATGCTTATTGTTAATACTCTTTAGGAAAACATTTGCTGATTACTGTCATGAGATCTATGAATAGGACTTCTGAACAGAAGCTTAGCATCTCTTCCATATTCAGCTCTTAGAATAGGTTTTGGTTTATTCCCATTAAAGAATAAAAGTTATCTCTAAATCCATACATTTTGGATGTGCCTCTAAGTCTTACAAACACCGGATTGACAATCATTTTCACTCTAATTTACATCAGTAGATTGGAGCCTAACACTCTCCTTGACGATCAACGGTCGATATTTGTCTTTAGAGATTTTCACATTCTCCCCATCCACAAACTTTCGAAGTTGTGGATATCGTGCCACCTGTTGTCCTCGATGATGGATGACCCCAAACCACTTCAGGACTTCAGAACTTTGGGAAAGTGTTGGTGGTAAATATCCTGAAGTAAAACTCTTGGAGTGACGTCACTTACTTACGTGACTTGATGACGTGTCATGAGCCTAGTAGTTGCCACCTGTCACTCGAATTTGTGATTTGCATGTACCTGAAATGTTGAGTCATATTGACACTTGTCATTGTTTGATTGTGCCACATTTCCTTGCTGATGTAGTCTTGTTGGCGTGGATCCTAATTCACTTTGAGACTTCGACCTTCGGGTATTTCGACTTTTCAAGTCCACAATTCTTCGGAAGTGATAATCCCCGAAAAGTAACCTCCTCGCAACTTTTAGACCCAAACTAAATGTTGTTCGTCAATCATTTTCTTAGATTGACGGATCGATATTTCTATGATGCTATGTTTCTAGCTTATCCTGTCCTTTCACTTTAAAATGATCTGACGGCTGACGTTTACTCCAGCTCTCCAGATCTCTGGACTTCAGGGATTTCATATCTCAAACTGAAACTCTCGAACTGATTTCTCTGGAGCGTAATATCCTCACATCTTTAGACCCAAAATGAATGTGGTTCGTTGATCAAGATCTTAGATCAACGACTCTTTCTTATCCTGTCCTTACACTTAAATCAATCCGATGGCTGACAGAAATTTGGATGATCGAATTCTCAATCATTTTTCCCCGCTTATCCTATCCTTCCATTAATTCAATCTAACGGTTGTTGGTCCTCTGGATCGGTGATCAAATGGCCACTATCGCTCTTCCTCCTAAGCTTATGATATCTCCAACTTAGAAGGTTTTCTAGGTGTTCATGGGTCTCAACCTTTTTTTCACCTGCAATTCCATCTCTTGGACCTCATCTGCACTTCTGGAAACCGCTATATCTTCTGAACTTTCTCGTCTTCTGTGCTCTCGAGGTTTGTTTCATTGTTGTTCTTTCCATCAATCAAAACTACATTCTTCCTATAAACATGCCAACACCACTATCCCTTCTCCTGCTACTGCTACTAGAGTATCATCCCCCATGAGAATATGGGGTCTTGAGCATGGACTCAAAGAAGAGAAAACTTCCTCTTTCACTACCATATGATGGGATGCGCCAGAATCTATAATCTATGAATCAGATGAGGAATTAATTGCAACAAGACCATGATGATTACCTTTCTTAGGAGCAGGATCTTCTTCCTTATTCTTCTTGACTCCCTCCGGAATGAAGTTTCCAAGGTTGTTTTGTTGAAGTGTATGTGCCATAACATCAATCTGTTTCTTCATGCATTTGGATTCTTCATGATTCGGTTTATTGCAGTAAGTGCACTGCTTTCCCTTCTTCTTCTTCTTAGAATCTGAAGAGTCTTTGGAAATTGAAGAATCATTAAAGGGTTTGGAATATCCCTCCTTCCTGTTCTATTTGGATGACCCTTTTCCATCATGCATGGTGAGTGCATGTGCTTTGGGATCATTCATGAGGCCCATATGTATGAGTTTTGTCTGCTCTTGTGTAAGATACTCAATGAACTAACCCAATGTAGGTATTTTCCAATTTGTTCCAAAAATACATCTGTCGGAATGGAAATTGGAGACATATACAGTGTATTATGGTCCTAGCTTGGCCAAGATTGCTAGAATAAGTTGTTTCTCTTGTGTAGACTTGTCAATACCACATTCACCTAAGCTTAAAATCAAATATTTAAATTTAGTAAAGAAATCTTGTATATTATTAAAACTTTTAGGGTCTAAGGTATTCAACTCTACCTCAAGCATATGACCTCGCATCTCATGAAACCATAAAACCATACAGCAACATGAAACCATAAATCAATGCATATTAACTCAAGAAGTATGCATGTGGCCTCATCCTTATGGTTCGCCCATCTCATCTTCTCAATCATTGATGTAGGTTTTGTTTATGTCGCCATAGTCAAATTATGTAGTCCTTTCATTCTGAGTTGGAATTCTGCCTTGGGATTCCAATCAAAATAATTGTATGGTGTGAGGATTACCACCAATTTTGACTGTATAATAGTTTTCATTTCCATATCTTCCACTATTTCTAAGAATCCCTAAAAATTTACTCTCAATCTGCAAGTGAAAAATTAAGAAATCAAGGCAGAAATGGCGCTTTAAGTGAAAATTCGTATCAGTTTCAGGTAACGATATTCCATCTTATTTTCTGAGCAAACGGTGAGGAATCTTGCCAAACGGTTGAAAACCCACTTGCATAATGGGTCGATTTACTTTAGATGTAATCTGTTTCCTTAAAAACTTAATATTTTGGGAGAAATAACTATAGAAAGGTACGACCACACATTCGTATCAGTTTTAGCAGGCTATATTGCGTCTTACTTTCTGAGAAAATGGTGAGGGATCTCGCCAAATAGTTGAAAATGAAATCGCATAATAGATCGCTTTACTTCCCACGCGGGTCGTTTCCTTAAAACATTAATACTTTTGGAGAAATAACTTTTCAAAGGTACGACCATAGATTCGTATCAGTTTCAAGAGGATATCATGTGGCTTACTTTCTGAGCAAACAGTAAGGAATCTTGCCAAACGGTTGAAAAACCACTTGCAGAATGGGCCGATTTACTTCCCATGAGGGTCGTTTTCTCAAAACATTAATACTTTTGGAGAAATAACTACTGAAAGGTACGACCACAGATTTAGATCGCTGAAAATATGATTTTCCTTATTCTTGACTTGTCTAGCTTGCTCCAAGCAGAGTAGCTCTGATGCCATGTCTGTGTTTCATGGAAACCAGCACAAGAGATCTAGTTAAATCATGCACAAACAAAGCTTATCAAGAAAAGGAAGAGAGATACACAATGAAGAATGAGAGTCAATGCATATTATGATCTTATCAATGAGTGAGTGATATTCACTCATATATGCAATGACATCATATAATTAGGAATGCATGAATAATAGTGATGGTTTAAGATTAGAAAGTCTAAATTAGAACTAGTCAGTTAACTGCCATTGAACTAGTGTACCGAAAATAGAAATTTCTCCAACACTATGGGGTTGTTGTGTATGTTTCGAACTACCTTTTGGTCACTGTGTATCTTCCAGAGCCATGTTCATGGGTTATTCACCTGGTCATGGACTTATTTTTGTGATATTGGCATCAACACAGTTGGTTATGGGGTGGCCATTATGCCAAGAAGTATTCTTATGGTTGTTGGTAATACTTGGGGTCTACATTTCCATTGGCATTGTTATAAACTGGTTCGGATCTTGAAAATAGTGCGAGGGTTATGCCTCTGTGTGTTCTTGGTATTTGTTACTCTCCAGTGAGAAATTGTTGCTCCTCTACGTTGTTTCCTACCCTACCCGGTGTTGAACTGTCACACTATTACACAAGCTAAGAGTTATAAAAACCTATGGTTCCACCGTGCTTGTTTCGAAGGTTTTCTACCTACTATTGATATGTTCGACCTCCAGTCTCTCTGTGTTTTGGTGACCGAGAAAACTCTTGATTATTTCTTGTGTTCATGGTTACAGAGACCAATTTTGATAACCCCAACCGGTCGCACTCTTGTCGGGTATCTTGTTGACTGTCATAAGTTGGTTGAGTGGTTATGACATTGGCAATGAGTATTGTCTTGTCTCTGTTTGATCAGGTTGTTGGAAAGTTGTAATTGGGGATGAGAATTGGTGTACATTCGAGGGGCTGCCTCATTTTTTTGTGACAGTGGCATCGATAACCCAGCTAGTTTTTTTTATTAAATTAGTTGATTGGGAGTAAATGGTAATCTACAGTCAGAGGGTTGCATCCTTTCGTTATGCATTGGTCGTTGTGTTCCTATAGCGTGGTGTAAATTGTAGTTGGTGGTTGTTGTGTGTTTGATTATTCCCGATCGGGATCATTGCAAGTCGAGAAAGTTGATGAATGTGGCTTGGTTGTTTATTGTGTATGGTTTATGAGACATCGTGCATTGTTTTGTTTTGTTGCACCATAAAAAATGAAGCACTGGTTTTGTATGGTTTCATTGCAAGTTTATTTGTTAATATTGTCAAAAGAATGAAATCGAGCAAGTTTTAAAAAGGCTTGTTCAACTCGGGAAAGACCTGTGTCTATGTTTGATTTGGGAAATTACGAATTATGGGCAGTGATTAATATTTCATAGAAATATATGTTGGATAGAGATGAAGCAATGTGACTATGTGTTCCTTTTTATTTTGTTTAAATAAAAAGAGAAGGAAATAAAAAGAAACAAGTATTCTCTTAATAAGACTGTTGAAAGGCATAATGATTATGAGTATGATGAAAAAGTTTGAAGAATTGAATGTGGGACAATGAACAGTTTTTGACACACAGGAATTGTTAATTGGTATTGGTATCCTGGTATTGAATACAGAGTTATTTTTTATGGATTACTTAATTAGTGTTACGAAAAGTATTTGTTCTTTTCCCTACCATTCTTTCACTTTTTGCACATTACAACTCCCCTCGCCTTCCCATATTCATTATCCACTCTGTGTTCCTAAAATTTAATTATAGTTAAGATAAGTTATGTATTATGACAGTTAGACGATCGCACAAGGATGAATTACAATGATATATTCTTTTGATTTACAATACAGTTGATTGTTTGATGTTTATGAGAAGTAATCATGATCTATTCCCCCTCATTTAAAACACTTTTTGCTCAATACAATCCCTCACATATCCCAGAACCCTCATTCACCCCCTACTCATTGAAAAGTATTAAATGATTTGTATGGATTGGATTGTATGAGTCTGATATATTGATGAGCAAAACTTTGTTTCATATTTAAAAGAATTGTCATGTATGGTTGTTGAAGAAAATATTTGTTAATCAATAATGCATACATGAATGATAATTTTTAGCGGAGGTAGCCATGGTCGGGGTAATAGAGGAAGAGGAAATTGGAACAAGGGCCCTAGAAGGCCAAGGTTCTCTATACACTTTGATGTAGACGCGCAAGAGTTGGGCCAACTATTTCTAGTTGGAGTTTTTAACTGGATTGGGAAAGGAGTGGTCGAACCTAGGCCTGAAAGGCCTCCCTTCCAAGCCCCATAGGTCCTTGGTATCCCAGTACCCCCTCATGTTTCACTACAACCTGAGATCCCCAAAAACGACGAATGGAAAGAGATTCTCCACCCGACAGTCTCCCAACATCGTGGCTGGCCTAACTTGTCTCTCCTTGCCCCTCCACCTATTAATCAAATTGTCCAAGATGCCCATGTCCACTCACCAGTAAAGTCTTCCCATGCAAGAAAAAGGTTAAAAATCGAGGCCCTCCATGCTCCTGACAAAGGAAAAGTCGTCGCTGCCCCCTCCTCACCCTCAAATGACTCTGCCAAATCCATGTCCTCCCACATTCATTTGAGAGATGATTTCTCTCATGTGATCAGTGATATTAGGCCTAAAGGATCCACACAACCTAAGGAAAATTCAGAGAGATCAAAAGGTGACAACAACAACAAAGGAAAGATTGTCTCCCGGAGTGGCAAATATGGATTTTAAGTGTTTTTATTTATTGATTGTTGAGAACAATTGACTTCTGAAATTTTGGACAACACACTATTTTTTTGGATATATGGATAAATATTGTTGTAGGAAAATCTCCCTGCGGACAGGTAGATCGCCTCTAAGAGATTGACCCTAACTCTAGACAGAAAATGATTAACATGGACATTGAATTCCTTTCAAATCTATCTAAGCTAACACATGAGAAGGAAGGATGACAACAGTACCTTTTTATCAATGTTTGTCCCTGCACGCTCCTAGTTGCGCTTTGATCCTTTGCTCCTCGCTGGATCCTGTGGATAAAACAAGATACGACCACTTCCAACTCTATTGATATTAGCTTGAAAACAGATCTATCAATTAACGATAATTTCATGTGACATTATACACAAACTAGAAAGAAACATACCAAGCGTGTCATATTGATGAGAATAACGACAGCAGTACTTACAATCGTAGATGTGAATGCGACATATTCGTCGGGTCCTCTTCATCCAACCCTTGCCTGAAAGATCCATAACCTGGATAACAACAGCTTCACTGATCACTCTCCTTTGGTTGACTATGTGTTCTCTTCAAGATCATAAGTTTCATACCAGCAATTCTTCCTCCATCAGCTCTGTTCCAGCACCACTTATGAGATCATAAGTTTGGTGTGATTCTCCATTTCCCTTCCCACCATCATAGATCTTGCTTATATAGGTTAAGAGGAGCTTAACCTCTTGAGTTATCTTTAGAACAAGTGGGGAACCTCTCCCTTGGATCAGGGATCTCATGATGAAACCAATAATTCGAATGCAACAACCTTCTACTCTTGAAAGATCCTCCCCTTATTCTCCTCAACGGGCCAACAACTACCTCAGATTAGGCAGCGCTCCTGAAAAAGGGGTGTCAGAGCGTTGTATCGCTCCCTGAGTAGCTTAAGGGAAGCGCTAGTGCTCCAAAAGTGAGGAGCGCTCCCTCAAAAGGGAAAGGAAGCATTATAACGCTCCCTGAAACCTTGTAGGGGGGCACCAGTGCTCCTAAGGCTGATATAGAGGAGCGCTCCCCCTCAAATCCCTTGTTTCTGAGCTCTTTTCAGGTGTGAAGAATTCTTTGACTTCAGTTAACCAATTCTCCTTCTTCAAACCCAGCAAATGAGATGCTTTAAGTGTCTCCTTAGTGTCGTCATTAAGGCAGTATGACTGAACAGTGTTTGTGACACTTATGGACAACTTGCGACACTTGCGAAAGTTATAAGGAATATGCGACACTTACGACAACTGAGAGGAACATGCGACACATATCCAACTGAGTAAGTTTGACGTGTAACAGATTGACCCCCAAATTATGAAGTTAGAAAATGCAAACTGATGACTGAAATACTTTGTAGAAGTTCAAGTAAGGGTATAGACTCGGAGAACCTGACGGAAGCTGCACACAAACATCCAACAAGTATCATGATATAATTCAAAACCCAAGGTAGGCATACCTATGCTTGGGTGATCAAGACTTAGCAGGATATGGCCGCCATAAAATACACTGCGGATCCATAATTGTATTGATAAAAAAGGTATAGCCACCGAAGATACAATGTGGATCTATACTCTGATGACTCGAACTAATCGTAGCCACGAATAATACACAGTGGATCTACAAAATGACAAGACATAGCCACGACCAATACAAAGTGGATCTATGTAACAATATATGTGTCATTGTTCAAAATAAACTCCATCGCAACCTGGGAAAAGTACATATCAAAGTGATCACTCAACCTAGGGTCTTCTTACCAACCCCGATGTGGTACGAATCTAATTATGTGAAAAGATGTCCTGATGTCGAACATGGTAGAAACCACTTGATTACCGGTCAATGATGTAAACCGTTAACAAGTGCGAGGGAAATCACCATTAATTTCAATGATTCCCAAGGTACCCTAGTACATTCCAGCGAATGTGAATAGATGAGCTGAGGTCGAACATCCGTGGAATCATTCGATTAGAGGTCAATGATGTAAACCTACTGTCGAATGTGAGGAGGCCTTCCATTGAGGCATGCAGGTCCCAAAGTACTAACTGGTTTCTAAGTCTGATTCTCGGATGATGTGTTGAAGTCAACAGGAATAGACTCGTCGAGGGAGGGCCTTGATGTATCCCTCATCAACGACATGAAACAGAGATATATATGTAATCGGTAGATCGAATGGACGTGGACTGACACAGGTTTTGAGGCAAGATATTTGGGATGGTTGACTCTCGAGGCGGATACTTCCCTTGAACACTGAAGCACAACAACAAAACATGACATGGAACAAAACTATGCAGTGGATACTGTGACTTGCGTCGGGTGACCCAAAGGAGTGAAAGGAACTCAAAGGATTGGCTCAGTGCAAAGGTTCAACGGATTATGATATGTGCAAAATGAAAAAGTGCCGTGTTCAAGGGCGACTCTAAGAAGTGTTGGATGATGTTCTCAAGAGACTGCTTGGCTTGTTCCTTTCAATTTTTTCCCCCATCCAGATAGATGAGTACCTATTTTTTATTTAATGAGCTCGAGGAGGATAACACATGCTTGATATAACTCACCTTCGATAAGTTCCTCTTCCTTTGTTTAACGAACCGGAAGAAGTAAGGGTTCGGTCCCATATGGGCCTGTCGATGTGTGCTTTAACGAGTCCAAAGACAGAAAACTTGAAGGTTTTTCAAGATTATACAGTTTGGAAAAAAACTTAAAAGAGAACTCTCTCGGTTCCTTTTTCGTACAATAGTCCAACGAGACCAAAAAAGGGTTAAACTATTGCTTGGAAGACACCCTTTCTGACCTTTTAACGAGCGTGAAAGGAAGCAAGATCACTCGACAATCTTTTCATATTTAGAGAGTCTGAAAAGGGTTTAAAGTAGACTCCAGGGGGGTTCCTTTTTCGTGTGTTCGTATCCATATGGGTCCGAAAAAGAGATAAAAGTTTACCCGGTTACGTTCTCATATTATCGAGCTCGAGAATGAACTAAGACTATGCTCATAAGTGCGACAAGGTGAAAAATCCATCAGGACTGCCAGGAAACCTGCGATGCCAATACTACAAACCAGGGATTAGCGAAGCCAACATATTATTAGAAAAACCCACAATTGACCATACCTTATGAAAAATGAAAATTTATAAATAACTATTCATTGTAAACTTCATTTACCATTTCATTTTGAAGAATTTGGAGTAGTGGAGAATTTCGTTTCAAAGCAGATCTTGTTTTGTTCGCTGTCGGAGCTACAGTTCACCATTTCGCTCACCGTTCAGACCAGGTAGGTGTCCATCTCGTTCTCTTTCAATTGCATGGTTTCAAATCCATTTTCATAGCATTATTTATTTTAAAACACGAAGCCCTAAGTCGCCCCAATTAGAACCAAATCGGCCTCTTTTAAAAATTAATGGAAAATGGGAATTCTTTTACAAAAAATGCTTTAAAGAAGGATGGTTGAGATGTCAACATCCTTATGATTAATTAGATGTGTCATTTTTAGTGAAAGAACTCATAAAAAACTTCCCAAATTCCCACGCAGCCCCCAAAGTCGTTTTGAATTTTTAAAACGTTTTTACCATTGTTTGATATATGTTAAATGTTTGGGAGAGGGCGTGGTGGTTAAAAAGAGTGAGTGGTTGTTTTTAGATGATGTGGGCATCTTATCTCATGTTTTAAATTGCTTTTGAAAATCGTCGAAATTGCCAAAATGTGGAAATAATGAATTTCTTTGATTATTTGATTTGTAGGTAAGGCAATCATGATTGAATGGAAAGAGAGGGAACATGAGATGGATGATTTAGCCACTTTACAGAGTCCTCATACACGGGCCGCCTTACAGGCTTGTGGTTTGCTCAAGTTCTTCAAGTTGCAGAAAATGAAGAGAGAGATTTTATTGCTCGAGCATATGATTGGCCTCTGGGATGTTGCGGAACAAGGATTCCGGATCGGCACACAACTTCTAACCATTGAGTTAGAAGACATGTACTTCTTGACTGACCTCTCGAAAAGAGGGGTCCCTATATCTTTTACTGGACAGAGGGCATTACCCGAGCAAGTGGACGTGTATCTGGCACGCCACTGTATCCCGGGAGCGAGATTGGTAGGGGGTAGAATCCCTATCAAAGATATTCGAGAGCTGCCCCTCCGATCTATATTGTTTGCTATCACGAGCGTGACCGGTAGCACGAGTGTGCATTTAGCATCAATATCTCAGGTGGCTTACGGTGTTCAGTGTCTGGAACCAACACTGTTCAACTGGAGTGCAGCGTTCCTTCGAAATGTGAAGGAACAGATCTCACGATGTTGGACTGGACAGAAGCAGTTCGGCTATGGCTCGTTTTTTGTCTCATTTTTTCTAGAGCGTGTCCCTCAGATGCAGCCTCAAATAGCACTGGCGGTACGACCAGTGGATGAACCTAGGCTGGAGAGGTGGACTAGTCTGTCTCCAAGGTTAGTTTCGGATTCAGAGTTCCATTTCACTGGCGATTTCTTTGCCCGGATGAGACGGAAGTACCTTTGGATAGAGGACTTCCCTTATGTTGATGTAGATTTTCGCGGGAGCATGGACTTGATTCTACCCGCGGGGGAAGACTGGGATGAGTCGGGTAAGATATTGAACCATACCTTGTCTAGTTTTTGTTTTTTAAGTTTTTGATGTATATATATATTTTTTTTGGGTATGTAGAAGAGTTTTAACAGATGTATTGTTTCCAACATGCAGACAAGGGAGCAGTGCGCCCGGCTGATATACTCGTCCCAGGATGTTGCGGAGGTGCCCCGGTTGTAGCAGATCCGGTAGTACCAACAGTAGGTCTCTGGGAGGTTGAGAGGAACCTCCAAGGCCTTACGATGGGTATCCCTCCTCTGCGGAGGGGGGAAGTGCCTTTACATTTGCAGAGGCACACTGTAGGAGTACCAGAGAATATTAATTCTCTTTTGAGGCGCGTAGTGCGTGCAGTAGTGTGTTATTCACAACACAACGTAGTGCGGGGAGATTAGAGTCTCTCCTGTGATCATTTTTTTGTATGCCTCGTCAGGCAATGTTGCATGGGTGGAAAGACCCAATTTTTCTCTTCTACATACTTTTTGATGTAATACAAACATTTCAGTCATGCCATATATATATATATATATATATATATATATATATATATACAGTTTTCGAGTTTTTGTGATGCCAATGATTTGTACATGATGATGTCTGTGATGTGTTTTAATTTACATGTAATGTACAGTTTTTCTTTCCTTAAATCTTATATATGGGCAAGGTACCGATCCATGATATAATTAGCTAATGAATCCGAAACATTATTAAGTTCTCTTGGAATGTGTCTATATTCAATGTAACTGAACATTCGTTCAAGACGACGAACTTGCAAGTGTAGCTGTAGCAAGATAGGACTGCGGATAGCATAGATGCGGTTGAGTTGATAAACCACGAGTTGAGAGTCTAAGTAGATAATGATGCGAGAGATACCTAGAGAGGAGGCTTGGGTCAACAGTCCTATGACAGCATGATATTCTGCCATATTGTTGGTTGCTGGTCCTAAACAGATACCTCCTAAACTCACCACCTCATCAAACTGGTAAATAACCCATGCTGCCAAAGCAATGTTCCGGGTATGTCGGCTAGCGCCATCCTCGAACCCAAAAAAGATAGGAAAGGAAGACGTCATCTGTGCATGAAAACACAGGCACAGTCATGAGTGGAAACGGTAAAGACTCAAGCACGCGAAAGAAATAGACACACCAAACTAAATACAATAATGTACAAAGTACAAATGCTAGGTGATCTAGGCATAGTACTTCTTAAGGTAAAGCCAGTTTCGGGGCTCTCCCAGGGAAATTCCATCATGATCAATTAATTCATAGGCACCTTTTTGTAGGACACGTTTCACGATGTAGGGATTGTGCCACATGGGTTCTAACTTTCCTGTCCCCAATTTATCGTGAGCTTGGTCGTAAACAAGGACTAAGTCTCCTTCTGTGAAAGTCTGAGGGTGGACGGATTTGTCATATTGACTTTTAATCCATTTCTGATGTGCTTCATTGGTGAGAGCAGCATGGCGACGTGTTTCGTCTAGTTTGGATAGATATAAAAATCGTTCTTCTTCAGCAGAAGTATGGGGCAGGAGTTCTACTTTCAGTTTGAGTGATGGAATCTCACACTCGATTGGTAGGATGACTTCAATGCCATAGACCAACTGGAAAGGAGTAAATCCATTTGAAGTTTTCACAGAGGTGCGATAGGCCCAGAGAGCAGAAAAAAATTGTAAATGCCATGATGTTTTGTTTTCCCCTACCATCCGTTGGATCATGATTTTTAGGACTTTGTTGATAGCCTCAACTTGTCCATTTGCTTGAGGGTAGTAGGGGGATGAGTTTTCGTGGCGAAAACCCAATTTGACATGTAACTCACTCATCATCTGGTTTTTGAAGTGTGCACCATGGTCAGTGACAATGGCACATGGTACACCAAAACGAGTTATGATGTGGTTGAAGAGGAAAAGAGCTGCAGTACAACCATCATTCAGGAAGGTAGGCATAGCCTCAGCCCATTTGGTGAAGTAGTCGACGACGACGATGATGTAACCGTGCCCCCCAGCTGAGGTAGGCTTACACTGCATGAAATCGATGCCCCATTTGGAAAAGGGGCCAATGGCGATAATAGGGTGCAGCGCCATAGGGTGGGTGCGTGCCTTTTTGTTAAAGATTTGGTAGGGTGGGAATTTTTTGACGGCCTCGATGCAATCTTTGAAAATCGAGGGCCAAAAGTAGCCGGCACGTAGAATTTTTTGGGCTATGGCCATCCCGGAAAGGTGACCGCCACAGGCGCCCAGGTGACAATCGTTCAAAACGCGTTCAGCCTCCTAGTGAATTAGACATCGCCGAAGGATGGTGTCAATACCATGGCGATACAGGGTGTCGCCGAGAATGATATAATGGTGAGAGTGATGACGAATGCGTCGACGCTCTTCGCGAGAGATGTTGGGCTGAAAACGTTGGGTTTAGAGGTACAGGAGGATGTCTCTATACCAAGGATCAGAGGTGCTGATGAGGAAGAGAGATTCATCGGGGAGAGAGTCTCGAGGTTCAATGTTTTCATCGGCACGAGGGAGAGCACAGATGAGCTCAGCAAACACCATGGATTTTTTGGCTTTAGCCTTCGTAAACACGAGATCAAATTCTTGGAGAATAACGATCCATTTTGAATATTTTCCCCCAAGTAATTGACGTGTCAAGACGTGATACATGGGGTTGGAGTTTGCGATTACCGTGGTGGTGCGTAATAAGATGTAGTGGCGGAACCTTTGGACAGCAATGACGGCTGCCAGAGCCAGTTTCTAAACATGCGAATATCTGAGTTCGGGTCCAGATAAACTCTTGCTCAGATAATAGATTACATGTTCTTTGTCGTTGGGGTCTTCTTGAACTAACACCATGGTGATGGTGGAGGTAGAAGCGGCCAAGTAAAGGATATAATCCTTTGTATATTCTGGGGGATGTAACAAAGGTGCATGGGTCAAAGCATGCTTGAGGGCGTCGAATGACCGTTGAGCGGCATCATCCCAGATGAAAGGGACGTTCTTTTGTAGTAACTGCATAAATCCTTTAGTGATCTCAGCATAGTTGCAGATGAAACGGCGAAGGAAGTTTGATTTGCCTTGTAAACTCTGGAGTTGGGTTAAGTTGGTAGGTGGAGGTAAGGCTAAGATGGCCTTGATTTTTAAGGGATCCACCCTGATCCCATCTTTGGATACAATGAAACTGAGGAGTCGACTGGATTTGACAGCGAAAATGCATTTGTGTGGGTTCAGACGGATACGGTAGGACCGGCATCGAAGAAAAATCGATCGTAAATGATCAATGTGATCGGATCGATTTAGCGAATGTGCGGGTAAATCGTCGAGATACGGTTCTGATATATGTTTGATGTTATGAAAAGAATACGACATGGATCGCTGGAAAGTAGCACCAGCATTTTTAAGGCCAAAAGGTAGCTTTCGGTAGGCAAAAGTACCCCAAGGGCAGATGAAGGTTGTCTTGTGTTGATCAGCGGGTAAGATTTCGATCTCGTTATATCCAGAAAAACCATCCATGAAAGAGAAGATCACGCTCCCCGTGCAATTATCGATAATTTGATCGATAAAGGGCGTAGGGTAGTTGTCCTTAGGACAAGCTTTGTTGAGATGTCGATAGTCAACGCAAACGCGGATGGTCCCTTGTTTCTTAGCAACCGAAACGAGGTTGGAGACCCATTCGGTTAAAGGGACGGGATAGATGAAGCCAGATTTTAGAAGTTTTTCAACTTCTGCCTTTATAGCTGCGATTTTCTTGGGATGAACCGGGTGAAGTTTTTGTCGAACCAGTTTCACGTCAGGGTAGGTTTTGATTTCATGTACGACGATTGAAGGGTCGATTCCTGGCATTTCCTCGTAGCTCCATGCGAAGACATCACGAAATTCCTTGAATAAAGAGGTATAAGAAACCACTTCGTCGGGTGTGCAATTAGCACCAAGGTTGATGTTTTCCACGACACCTTCTTTGATTGAAATGTCAATCGTAATCGTAGTAGATATGTTACCCATGTTCCCCTCAGAGAGAGTGTCTTCTGTGAGGATAGGAGATTGCGGAGCTTCGGTAACATCGGGAGGGAAGACAGATCGGATGTCTTGGTGGATTTCTTCCAAAGGCAGAAGAAAAGAGGATCGATGGTGGTTATCATCCCAGGGTAGATCATCAATGCTAAGAATTTCCATAATAGATTCATCCGAAGGAAAAATTTGGGAAATGTAATCAATGGCAGATGACAGGGAATCCAACCACGAGGGCACCGAGTAAGCATCGGGTGCCAATGAATGTGAAGTGTTCAAAGAGGGAGAGGCAGATTGAATAGCTACGTATGTGGCTTCGGCTGGGCTCAGTGGCATAGTGTCACTGAGCACATCGAATTCCAAAGGACTAGGCACAATCCAAGGATCGGATGATTCCAAGGATTGATAAGGCGTAGTCGAGATCATATTGACGGCAACAATATGATGTGCAGTAGGTGGAAGTGGTGTGGGGAAAGTACCCATGAGGGTAGAATCTTTCAACAAGCCAACACTAACGTTGTCATACGTAACCGGGTGGTCTCCCAAAAAGGGAATGTTGTTGGTAGCAGGGATGCGAGCGTCGGACGTACAGAAATCAAGTTGATCGATGGTAACAATTTTTCCTTGATGGGGGAATTGTACACATCAAAACACTGACGAGGCAACGGTATTCATGGCGTAGAACTAACTTCTTCCGAGTAATAGGTTGTAATCGAGGGGAGCATCGACCACCTCAACGTCAACAATAACAATTTTGCCTTCCAACTGAACGGCTAAGGATTGTAATAATCCATGAGGATGAAAACCTCATCCATCGAAGGCGCGTAACATGGTAGTGGATTTTTTGAGGGTAGGTGATTTCAAGACTTTCCAACAGGCTAGAGACATGACACAGGTAGAGGCTCCCTCATCTAGGATAGTCTGGTGGATTTGTTGATTGTGAACAACCACATCGATTTGGAAAGCTAACTGGTGGGAGAGTCGCAGTTGGTGATCATCCAGATTAAATGTGAGGTAGCTTGATGACTCAGGATCAAAAGCGTTGATAGCAGCTAAGAGCATTCTACGTTGGCTGGGATAGTGTTGTAGAACTTCCAAGGCAGACATGGCACACGGGGCTTGGGCCAAATCTTCTATGATATTGTAGTTTTGGGAAGCCCGTGAATTAGGATTGAATGTAGGTTTCTGGATGGTTCTCTTAGGAGGGCATAAGATGGAGTCAAAAGAAGGTTTCTCAATCTGGAGTGGCCCGGATGGAGGGATAACAGATGGAGGATTAACAAAGGATGGTAACGGGTCTGGTGAGGAACCGTTAGCAGTCTTCGGCTTATCAGGTTTAACTGCCATGTCGTATGTCACAGAGCGAGTTGTTAGATTAACTTCGTTAAACATGTAAATGTGGGTACTTGTCGAGGCCTCATCATGGGGTTGATTGGAACTGCCCCCCGGCGTGGGGGTTTGTGCAACCAAATATTGTTGCTGCGGAAAAGGCTAAGTGAGCACAACGGGTTGTGAATTTCCCTTGAAAAGTTTGGCCACTTCATCGTGATGTGGGCAGTCTCGAGTGTAGTGATCGTCACCACAAATGAGACATGGGAATTTTAGTTTTCGTTGTGGTTGTTTTTCGGCAGCAGGGGTTTGCGGTTGGGTCTTGGGTTGTTCGCTGTTATTGTTCTTCTTTGGTTTGTTTCTCGCTTTCTTCTTGCCCCCAAGTTGTTGTGAAGGGGTTGACTGGACCGCATTCACATCAGAGACCTGAGTTTGAGGGGGGGTGGAAGAGGGTGCAGATGAACTGGGAGCAGCCATGGAAGCGGTCCGCTGAGTCGTTCCAGTAGACTGGGTAGTAGATTGAGTTTTGACGGAGCCAATAACTCCATCCGCATGCGAAGCAGTCGATGGTTTGGATGGGTCGTTAGTGGCACGGGTAGCATTTGGTATCAACTCATATAGAGTACCGGATTGTGAATAGAATAAGTCTAAGTACTGAGCTCGGGCAATGGCTTCTTCGTCGGTGACTACACCACCCATGGCAGTGTCACGAGCAATCTGTGGTAACAACGATTTAGTGAGCCATTCTGCTAACAATCGGTCAGGAATGACCGCTTTGATTAGCCTTCGTCGTCGTCTCCATTCATGGATATGATCGGAGATATGTACAGAAGTCGTCTGACAAAGGGAGGTTAATAGTTCAGTACCCGTCTTGTATCGGATCGGTAGCTGGAAGTGTGTGAGGAAAGACATGGTGAGGGAGTTGAAATCGTGAAAGGATGCGCATGCTAATTCAATGTACCATTTCACTGCGGAACCCATAAGTGTTCGTTGGAAAAGACGCAAACAAATTGAATCGTCCATGAGGGAGTTGGATGAACACCACAAATGGAAGGTCATCACGTGGTTGTTTGGGTCTTCTCCAGACTTTCCGTCGAATTTTGGGATATCATAAGGAAGTTTAGCTGGAATAGCTGGCCAAACCGGAGAATGGTAAATAGGATCATTCGTTAACCGAGACAAGTCTGGAAGGTCCAGAGTAGCTAGAAAAGGTAATTGTCGGTTAACCTGTGGGTAATGTTGGTGTGGCAGAGGGACACTAGTGGGGCCTAATACTGGGTTATGTGGATAATTATAATCGTGGGCCCTCTCATGTGAGGTTGGTTTTGACCAAGGTGCATAGGATTTGAGATGTTTTGAGAAGCTTGTGTGAGCGGAGGATAACCGGATGGGTTTTATGGGTTATAGGGTGGGTTTGGCATTTGTCCATAAGGGGGTTGTTGCAGGGTCTGAACATTTTGTCCTATCGAGAACTGTGGGTTTCCTTGGGAAAGGACGTTCCACGGGTTGTGTGCGGCGGACACATTTTGTCCATGTGGCTGATGGTAGACTCTGGATTGAGTCTGCCCCCCAGCATTAGGGTTCCCCCCAAATGGAATTTGTCCTTTGGTGGGAGGATGCCCCCCAACATTAGGGTTTCCCCCGAATGGAATTTGTCCTCCAGTGGGAGGATGCCCCCCAGCATTATGGTTTCCCCCAAATGGTATTTTTCCTCCGAGGGGATGATAACCCCTGGTTTGAGGTAGAGTTCCCGAGATTTGAGAACTAGACGTGAAAGACTGATTGGTACCGCCGAGCGGGTCAGGACCACCAAGATCGGTCCCTCCGGGTTGTCGAATAGGTATAGAACTTCCCGGTATGACTTGGGTAGTAGTTTGGGCAGTGGTGGCAGTAGAAGCATTCAGTGCCCTGAATCCAAAAGGGAGTGTAGGTCTTGGCATTATAGGTGTGCCAATCGGAGCTTGATTGACTACCGCGTTACCGGCGGGGATAGTCGGAATATGTGGGACCATTGTAGCATGGATCGTCTGGAGGGGAATAGTGGACCTTGGGCCGATGGACGGTGTGTTCGGACCAATGGGTGGTGTGGCTATGAAAGTGGTGGTACCAGTGAAGTGATTTGCGAGTACTGTGTAGGAAAAAGGTGCATCGACACCTTCCCCCGTTCCATAAAGATCTCGCACTAAGCATGGTGGACTTCGAACAACGTCTGTGGTCCAAAAAGGGTCATTGGCTAAAGGGTTTTGAGAAGACCCAGCTGGAATTTCAGAAGGATTGACGACAACAATTTCTCCAGTGGAATTCAGGTGGAGGATCTGTCGCTCGTATCCCTTCGGAATGCGATAAGCTTCTGGAGAATCTGAAACAATTCGAAAATTCTCCAAAGGAATGGGAACTTCTTCCTGGGAAGTTGTAACGTTTTGAACCTCACTCTGTTGAGGAGATTTCTCCGTAGAATGAGGGGGTAAAGGGGTGTTTCCTTCCATATTTTCTGGAGGAAGTCCCTGTAGCCTCCATGAGCGTCGTGGAGGGTCGATGTTGGCGAAGAAGAGTCGGCGAAAGAGATCTATGGCCAACTAGTGAAAAGAAACAGCACACGCTAAAAAATTCTAAGAATCACAACCAAGCAAACAGGACCTTCTTTTGATGACCGTACTAGTTGGTGATGAAATCCAACTTCGCGTGATCAAGTCCAGAAGGGGCGGGGATAGGGTGGAATAGTTACAATGGCGACCTGCTTAACGGACTTACGCCTTGGTGCAAGCTTCCACGCAGTAATTGTGGATTTACCCTCCAAGGATCCCGAGTGAGTTTGACCAATGTCTACTCCAAGTACAGTGAGACTTCCCATCACCGTCACCTTGTGTAAGAACCTAAAGATTATGGCCACTAAGGTTACCAATTCGCAGTCAGCCCCTAGGCTGGAATAGTCGACAGTTCGACCAGAACGTACGGGCAAGGTATCAAGCCCGAAATCAACTAAAAGTCTTCCACGCAGTAATTGTGGATTTACCTCAAAGTGATCCCCATAATACGATCTGACCACCACAATCAGTTAAACCACGGAGGGTTAGTCCCCGTAGCTCACCCGAATGTGACCTCGTGCGTAACCCCTGTGTGAGAGGGGGATCCCAGGCAGACTTATACGATGATTGGATTTGACTCTCCCTAACTCAGGATGCTATTGTTTGTTTTTGGAACTTTGGAGAGTTATGCTCATAGACCTAATCCAAAGTACTAACCCTATTCTACTGTTGGTGGAGGATCCTAGAAAAGAAAAAGTCTTAGATAATTTTTAATTAGCGTTGATTTTATGGTTGTTCTTTACGCAAAGGGGTGCATGGAAGTGAAACAAATGGAATTATGACTCAAACCCAAAGAATGCATCAAATATGATAAGCAGTCATTTATTTTCGATGAACATCTATCTAAGGGAGAGAGAAAGTTCTTTTCACTAACAAGCACAAATACGGAGTGTCCCCAAACAATTCTTTTTCTCAATCAAATCCTGATGCAATGATAAAACTTTTAAATACCTTCTAATATGCACGATCAATCATGAATATACCTTTTATTGTTTGCATATGAATAATGATCAATTCAACACAATGCTCGTTTTGCTAATTACTTTTTTGTATGAATGAAAACCAAACTAGCACAAGAAAGAGTCATACAGACAATACACCCTTTGTTGCAATCAAAACAAAAAGCGAAAAAAAGAGAAACAATAAAAAAAAAAAAAAACTTCACACCCAAAAGAAGAATTTGAAGAACAATGATCTCAACTAAAATTGAGATGAAGAGGTCTGTAGGCCTTTGATGACCTTCACCAGGGTTTTTACTCAGTTAAGCAGAGAGAAAGACAATGTGTGAGTCTTGGACTCTAGTCAACAGAAAAACTCAATAACAATAGTGAAGAAGGCTACAAAATCCAACTAGTAAGATGCTTATTCTTCAAGCAAAAGCTAGATGTCAAGGCTGAAAGGGAAGAAACATTGACTCACAAGGCTACTCAGCAGAAGAAACACAGAGGCAAAACCCAGAAAAAGAAATTATGGGTGGTTTTTTGGCCTAAAAGAGGTTGGCGCTTTGTTTCCAAGGGCAAGGAGCGTTATAGCGCTCTGTGAAAGGCTATCGGGGAGCGTTGGTGCTTTGTTAACACTGGGACAGGGGCGCCAGGGTCTAAAACTCCCAAAAATGTCAAAAAATAAAAAATTTGCAATTCGATTCCAACAATTATGTTGAGTGCGATGAGGTGAGGAACCAATCAGCTCATGAAACCAATCAAAAGAGGATTGAACCAGGTCTGAAACAATCAGGGGATGGAACAAGGTTAATGAGGAGAAAAAAAAAACAATAGGTTTCGATTTGAGGCTATCTCCCTAATGGAGTCGCCAGTTTCTGTTGTAGGAAAATCTCCCTGCGGACAGGTAGATCGCCTCTAAGAGCTTGACCCTAAATCTAGAAATAAAATTCTTAACATGGACACTTACTTCCTTTCAAATCTATCTAAGCTAACACATGAGAAGGAAGGATGACAGCAGTACCTTTTTATCGATGTTTGTCCCTGCACGCTCCTAGTTGTGCTTCGATCCTTTGCTCCTCGCTGGATCCTGTGGATAAAACAAGATACAACCACTTCCTACTCTATTGATATTAGCTTAAAAATAGATCTATCAATTAACGATAAGTTCATGTGACATTATACACAAACTATAAAGAAACAGGCCAAGCGTGTCATATTGATGAGAATAATGACAGCAGTACTTACAATCGTAGATGCTAATGCGACAGCTTCGTCGGGTCCTCTTCGTCCAACCCTTGCCTGAAAGATCCACAACCTCGATAACATCAGCTTCACTGATCACTCTCCTTTGGCTGACTGTGTGTTCTCTTCAAGATCATAAGTTTCATACCAACAGTTCTTCCTCCATCGACTCTATTCTAGCACCACTTATGAGATCATAAGTTTGGTGTGATTCTCCATTTCCCTTCCCACCATCATAGATCTTTCTTATATAGGTTAAGAGGAGCTTAACCTCTTGAGTTAGCTTTAGAACAAGTGGGGAACCTCTCCCTTGGATCAGGGATCTCATGATGAAACCAAGAATTCGAATGCAATAGCCTTCTAATCTTGAAAGATCCTCCCCTTATTCTCCTCAATGAGCCAACAACTGCCTCAGATTAGGCAACGCTCCTTAAAAAGGGGTGTCAAAGCGTTGTAACACTCCTTGAGTAGCTTAAGGGAAGAGCTAGCGCTCCAAAAGTGAGGAGCGCTCCCTCAGAAGGGCAGGGAAGCGTTATAATGCTCCCTGAAGCCTTGTAGGGGGGCACCAGCGCTCCTAAGGCTGATATAGAGGAGCGCTCCCCCTCAAATCCCTTATTTTTGAGCTCTTTTCAGGTGTGAAGAGTTCTTTGACTTCAGTTAACCAATTCTCCTTCTTCAAACCCAGCAAATGAGATGCTTTAAGTGTCTTCTTAGTGTCGTCATTAAGGCAGTATGACTGAACAGTGTTTGCGACACTTATGGACAACTTGCGACACTTGCGAAAGTTGTAAGGAAGATGCGACACTTACGACAACTGAGAGGAACATGCGACACATATCCAACTAAGTAATTTTGATGTGTAACAAATATATTTTTGGAAATAATTTCAATTATCATTGATATAAATTGTCAAATTATGAAACTGATGATGGGAGTCACAAGAAGGGATGTTTTGTTTTATTAAGTAGTTGTGTTATGATTTTTGAAGAACTAAAAGTAGTCACGAGGGGTCCCACCTACTAGTTATTTTTTATTAAAAAACCCTTATTATGATTTTATTACTTTTCCCCCTTAACTAAAAATTTGGTTGAGTTTTAGTTAACTTAACTAAATAAGTAGTTCAACTACTTCAACTAATTCTAATTTCTTAAAGGCAAAAGGAAAAGGAGGGACACGAGGAGAATAGAAGGAGAAGCATACTAAGGTTTTCTCTTTGAGTTTTGTTGAGATAATTCAATTTTCATTCATTCTTTAATTCATTGAAGGCCTAATTCTCTTTTATGACAGCATGTTCGTATTGTAGACAACAAGATTCAGGGCTGAATTACATCATTCAGACACTTGTTTTTCAGAGGTGTTGATCTATCTTTGATAGTCTATGTAGACTTGTCGGTTTGTGAATTAATTTTCATGACTGACAAAGGCTATTGTGTAGAGTCGAGTGGGAAGTAATCTGTGGAAAGATGATCCATCTTTTAAATTTCTGTTTTTTACTTTCTGTCAGAAGTCTTTTTGTATGGTTTTCATCGGGGACATCTAAGTTTGACTTTGGTCCAAAACTTCCTCAAGAAATTTTGTAAAGAGAACGATTCTTTTGATAAATTGGAATGAAATAAACGATTTCTTTGTCTCATATGTTTTGATTATTGACTTGGTATCTTTACTTCTGTCTCTATATTTATTTCAACATCTGTTATATTCAGAAAATTACATAAATAATGAATTTTCCATCAAGTTTTCATTTATAAAAAAAACAACATAAGCACTTGTAATCAATACTTGTGAATTAGGATACAAATTTTGATGGGTATAAACATAGGGTGATATTACCCTCTATCCTGCTTTAGCCAAGCAAGATCTGAATATGCTTGAGTAAGATCATTTCATATCTTTTCCTCAACAGAATGTATGTTGAACACATTGACTATAAGGACAATGTTTTCTTATAGACTAATTTGATGCATTCAATGTCATTTTGTAGTATTTTTATTATTTCTTATATTTATAAGTCTTGAGATCATGAGTTGTTATATATGCAAAAATATAATTTGGACTTTTCTGGTTATGTGTATGTATGCATGTGTTTCTAACTTTCCACCTTTATTTTAGTTATTTGGGTGAGGTTCT
Source organism: Picea engelmannii (assembly GCA_009831015.1). Lineage (NCBI taxonomy): Eukaryota > Viridiplantae > Streptophyta > Pinopsida > Pinales > Pinaceae > Picea > Picea engelmannii. The sequence continues at coordinate 156,388 of ML790910.1, read as the reverse complement.
AGCAGACCTTAGTTTCATCACATCTCATCAGGGTTACTTCACTTCTCTCTTAGATAGGATAGGATAAATTAGAAGTAGAATAGATTTATTTTCATACATAGTCTTCATATACATATTTTCATTTCATAACCATCCATCCTCACCCTCATAACCATCAATGGAAGTTGAACCAAAATCTGGATGGGTCTCCGAAACCAAATCGTGTATAGTCTAATTAGGACCGTGCACCAAGGAGAACCCCTTACTATTGTGGGGTGAATTATTCCCTGTCAACATCAAGATAGGTGGTTTCATAGGCTTAAGGATCCCTAGCTACACAGAGACCTTCCTAGGTACCAGGGTCCTCCTGCCATCACTTTCCCAGTGAATATTTATATCTTGGAATATTTCCATTCAAAGGATTGTAGTTTTCATAGGGATACACTCTGTGTTAACTCTACTTACTAGGATATTCATATTTACCAGGTCATTAGTGAAAAAAATCATGCATAATCCATTTTACTCATGAATTCAACCATTCCTTCATATATTCACATTTCTCATAAAAACCACAAACAACATATTTTCATCACTAAACATAAATCATACATGTTAATTTAAAACACTTATTTGTTCTCTGAAATATTAAACCAGCCAACTAACTGAGAGAGGAATCATTTCCTCCCAACCGTAGGCTATGCTGCAGTATGCCTTTCTACAACATGCCACCTGCATGCCAAGCCATGATATCACAAGGGGACTAATTCAGTTGACTGCCCAATTAGAAAAATGGTCCAAGAAGGTTACTCTCCTTCACTCTACTAGAAGCAGTAGAATTTTCCCTCTTACCACTAAGCTCGGGACCTCTATGGGTTTACTAAGCACCTTCCCAACTATATTTCCTCTACATAAGAGAGTCCCTTCTCTACTACACAGTTCCTTAATGACCTCCCCTTACTAGTGTCGGTTTCTTTCCAGTAAGCACTAATACACAGTCCTCTATTGTTCCATTCTGGATTTGGGTCTTCTTTGTTCTAGGGTGGCCATTAATTCCTTAGGCAAGTTTCCTATTTTTCTCAGGGAAAAATTCCCAACATTGTTGTTACTTAGAGAAATGTGTGTGAGTTTCCTCCTCCCCGCGTCATCTATTTGTGATTCTACAACTCACTCTATTCATTTTGGTTCCATGTGAGAACCCATCTTCAACTTATCAAACTATTGTGTTCTTCCTTAGCACATTCACCTTCACTTTTGTGGTGTTATCTTTGATCTCCTCTCATGTATGTTGATCTATTCTGTTGTGAATTGAATTCATTTATGAACTCCTTGTGGTGTTTTCCCACCTTTGGTCTCTTCTTCCACACATTCCTCGGGATTCTTGTGACTACTTCCAGATGCAACCCTCAAGTCAGGGATTCGAATTCAAAGGGGAAATCTAGTGTGTCATTCTGTCAGTTTTCAATTGACTCTTTCTTCTTCCAAACACTAAATCTACGAATTGTTATAATTACTTCAACAACCAATCCCACTCTCCTTAACTGATCACATGGCTATGCAGATCTAAGTACATTGGCAGGTGATGTATTCAATTTCTGCAGGTGCAAGCTGGAATTTTGAGAAAGCTTCATATTTTCCTCACTAAAACCTCTCAGTTCCACCTCACCAATCCCACCTATGATATCATGGCCACTACTCATGGAATTTACCTTCTCATTCAACTTTCTAATGTTTTCTATTAATCAACAACATAATTACATTCTTCATAATCACATTACATGAAGTCTTAGCATAATAACAATCATGGGGGGAAACAAGGTGTTACAGAATTTATCTACTAACTTTTAACCAACTTCCTTTGAATAAGCCACTTCTCATGATGAATGGAAAGAAGCCATGCAAAATTAATATAATTCTCTCATCAAGAATGGGATGTGGAACTTGGTGGATCCTCCATTCAAAACCAAACCAATTGGTTTCAAGTGGGTATTCAAGAACAATTACAAATAATATAGCTCACTTGACAAGCACAAAGCAAGGCTCATGGAAAAAGGATTTGCACAAAATGAAGGTGTTGATTATGAAGATACTTTTTCCCCAATAGAAAAATGGGTTACCATTTGTGCTCTGTTTTCCATGGAAACGCGGAATGGATGGAAAATTCATCAAGTGGATGTGAAGATTTCTTTCTTGAATGGAGACTTGAAAGATCATGTTTTCATGTCTCATCCAGAAGGTTTTATTGTGAAGGGACAAGAAAAAAAAACATGCAATCTCATCAAATCCTTATATGGCCTAAAACAATCATTGTGAATATCTTGGTATGAAAAGTGAACTGAGAATATTATGAAATTGAATTTCCAGCACTATAATCTTGATTATGCAATTTTGTTTGTCAAGAAAGTTGGCAAAATTGTTGTATATCTTGTAGTATATACAGATGATATGTTGATAACAAGGAATAATGAAAGTTATATTACATCCATAAATAAAGATTTGAACAAAGGATTTTAGATGACATATTTGGGACATCTTCACTATTATTTGGGCATTGAAGTGAATCAAAATCAAAAGTACATATTCATTTCCCAAAAGAAGTATGTTGGATCATTGTTGAACAAGTTCATCAAGACTGAGTGTAATCTTGTTTCCACTCCATTGGAATAGAATTTGAAGCCCACATCAAAGAAAGGGAATGAATTTGAGGATGCAACTAAGTATATATAGCTTATGGGAAGTCTTATTTATATTAATACCACCAGACCAGACATTTCATTTGTTATTGATTTTAGGTTCATGTGGTGATAGTTGTTGTTAGAATCGCTCAAATAGTCCACAATCATCATTTCATTTGTTTTTGGGATTCTTTCTAGGTTCATGCAAAAACCTTGTGAAGTACATTGGTCTGCTGCAAAAATATTCCTAAAATACTTGAAGGGAACTCAATATTTTGGACTCAAGTACTCTAAGGTGGATGAATTCAACCTGAATGGATATTCTGATTTAGAATTTTTTGGGGATAAGTAAAATGGAGTGTTAACTTCAGGCCATCTCATGAGTCTTGGATCAAAAGATGTCCCGTAAACATCAAACAAATAGTTAGTTCCAACATATTCCACAACAGAGGAAGAATATGTGGTAGTTGTAGAAGCAACAAAGGATATTGTGTGGCTCAAGAAAATACTTGAATATTTGTAGGAAAAACAAGTGAATTCTACTTAGGACCTATTCTACTTGAAATTACTTATGCAATCAAGTTGGCCAAGAATCCCAGATTCCATGATCAAACTAAGCACGTCAATACAATGTATAACTTGATTCAATATCATGTAGAGGCCAAGACTATTCACTTGATACATTGTTCAACAAATGAGAAAATTGTGAACATCTTCACCAAATCACTTGGAAGAGAAAAATTTGAATAGTTTATAATGATGCTTGGACTCACAAACACCCCTTCAGATTAAGAGGGGGAATGTTGCACACGTAATCCTTGGGATTGTGTTTCTTGTGTAAATATAAATGTAAATGTCACTTAGGAGAAATATGAAGAGTCATAGGTGATAGGAAGAGTCACTCGGGAGGGAAACTCCAACAATAATCCATTTATATATGTATTGAGCTTCGTGTTAATAAAATAATCAAGTGTAGAGCTATTTTTTCTACCATACCTAGCCTGACAATAGTTTATTTATATTCACTTTAATTGATTTATGTAGAATTTATTTGAACTATATTAATTTTTGGTGATATCATTCACTAGTACAGTTTGAGAAATTTGTGACTTCATGACTAAAATGTTGGTCACAACATTTATTATTAGCTATATACTAGCAAATTTGAGCAATTTTTTATGTATTTGTAATGATATTGTTATAAATTACTAACAGAAAATACTAATATATATTAGGGATAAATAAATATGAGATTTCAAATGAGATATTCTATAGATTTGGTCTTCATATCAGGTTAGCCTTGCTTGTTTGAGGGATAAGTAGGATCTGGAGCAAGGGCCAAGGAGAATATCAATCAAGACTCAAGATAAACCATTGATTGACGTGCATTTTCTCCATTTTTAATATAGATATGCATGATTTTACCCTTCCAATGTTGGTGTATTCAGTTGTAAATGGTAGATCTATTATGTCCTTGAGTATATAAAATTTTCAATTCCTAATACTTGAAGAGGTTTGAGTTGGGTATTTGGTGTCTTCTTGTGTGTAGGAAGCAGGTTGCAGGAGATGGAGCTAGATATACGGAGTTGCATCAGCTAGGAATATGTGAGAATTGTTAGAAAAATAGGATCATTGAGCAATAAAATAAAACAAATGCAGAAATAAAACATAGAAGATACACAATACAATAGAGACACATATATACATGGTTCACCCAGTGTGGGCTACGTCCACCATAGAAATTTCCAGGTCCTTCCTTTTATTATCCAACAAAATGAAGGGATACAACCTAAAACACACCCGCTATGAATTCCTCTTATTTCTCTCATGGTATCCTCTCTCAGAATACAATATTCGCAATGATACACAGTCACAATACAATTACCTCATAAAAGAGGGTTTTCTTCTAGGGAAAAAAACCCTAAGATAACTTCTTTTGTCATATATGTGACCTTATAATCAACGGTCCAAATTTACTATGAAATTACAATATACATTTACAAGACAATTTTTCCTTCGGGGGCCCACTTGCCCCCGGACCCTGCAGGGGGGTCAAGCCCCCCCTACAACCACCCCGCGTGGAGGGGTGTACAATATTCTGAGGTGTATAGTCTTCATGGGGTATAAACACAACTGAAAATAAAGACCTATGAATCAGGAAGATAATCATGCTCTACAACCAATAATCTCCCACTTGGAGACTAATCCCAACAACTCCATCTCTATTCTATCTACTAGAATATGATCCTTCTTGGACCTGGAAAATTTCTCATCTTCACCTTCATGCTTGAAGACAAACTGAAACTGAGTAGGAACTCAATTTCTCCTTGGTTACTCCCTTTGTTAACATGTCTGCAAGATTTTGGTTAGTATGTATCTTTTCCAACTTCAAATGTCCATCTTCCAAGACGAATCGTATGAAATGCTATCTGATTAGTATATGCTTAGTCTTTGAATGGAAGGATGAGTTATTTTCAAGATGAATGTCACTCTCACTATCACAGTACAACCTGCTATTCTCCTACTTCTTTCCCAATTCCTCCATAAACCTCTATAAACAAATCATTTATTTACTAGCCTCTGTAGCAGCAACATACTGTACTTCTATTTTTGAAAGCATAACAACCTTTTGCAGTTTCAAAATCCAACTTATTGTTGTTCCAGCTACAGTAAAAACATACATTGTGTTTCTCCTCATGCTATCTTTATCACCTTCCATATCTAAATCAACATATCCCTATAGAACAGTGTTTGAAACTCCAAAGCATAATGCATGAGTAGTAGTACCTCTCAAATACCTGAGAATCCACTTTACTACCTCTCAATGTTCTTTACATGGATTTTTCATATACATGCTCACAACTCCCACTGCATGTGCAATATCTGGTCTTGTGAAAACCATCGCATACATCAAGCTGCCAACTGTTGATGGATAAGGGACCCTGGACATGTATTATGTATCCTCATGTGTCTTGGGACACATTTCCTTCATTAATTTGAAATGGTTGGCCAAAGGTGTACTAACTTGTTTTGGATTCAGCATTCTAAACCTCTCCAACACCTTCTCTATGTACTCACCCTGAGACAATGCCAATTTGTGATTTTTCCTGTCTCCTGTTATTCTCATACCAAGGATTTTATTTGCAGCACCCAAATCCTTCATTGCAAATGAATTAACTAATTTGTTCTTAAGAAAATTTATATCATGCACATTAGACCCTGCAACAAGCATGTTATCTACATACAATAGCAATATAATATAGCTTCCATTTTCTAGCCTTTTAAAATAAACACAGTGATCAGAATGACATCTATTATAACCTTGTCTTTTCATAAACTTGTCAAACTTCAAATACCACTGCCTTGGAGATTTCTTTACACCATACAATCTCTTCTTCAACTTGCATACCAAATTCTCCTTCCCTTTGACCTCATACCCATGTGGTTACTGCATATAAATCTCTTCCACCAAATCCCCATGGAGAAAAGTTGTTTTACATCTAAGTGTTCAAGATGCAAATCTTCTACCACCACACGACTTAAAATATTCCTAATTGAAGTCATCTTAACAACAAGAGAAATATTTCATCAAAATGTATACCTTTCTTTTGTGCAAACCCCTTTACATCAAGTCTAGACTTGTGTCATTTTGTTCCTCCATCTTCTTCCTTCAACCTGTAAACCCATTTATTATGCAATGCTCTTTTTCCTGCAGGAAACTGAGCCAAGTTCCAAGTCTGGTTATTTACTAAGGAATCCATTTCATCTTTCATGCCTTGCTCCCACTTATTTTTAGTGTCTACCTGCATTGCCTCTTCATAACATTCTGGTTCACCAGAATCAGTCAAAAATAAATAATACAATGAAGGAGAGTATCGTTCAGGGGGTCTACTTAACCTGGAATATATTTTAACAATACTTGCAGGGGTTTGAGGTACATGTTGCTTTTGTTGTTGTACATTTTGATTTTCTGGTACCTTTGGAATTTCTTTTTCAGTGATCTCATCAAGCACTGTGTATTATGGTTTTTATTTTTCTTGTATCTTTCTTTGCAACTGATCTTTGTACATGAACTTCTCATTGAAGATGACATCTCTACTCCTAATGATTTTTTGATTTTTATAATTCCATAAGTGATAACCAAAATCATTAACACCGTATCTAATAAAGGTATACTTTTTGGATTTTTCATCAAGCTTTGTTCTATTTTCTTTATCAATATGGACAAATGCTTCACAACTGCAAGTCTTCAAAAAAGAATAGTTTACCTTTTTACCTTTCCATGCCTCCTTCGTAATTCCACCATCCAAAGAGCTTGAAGGTCCTATGTTTATTGAGTAAACAATAGTATCTACAACATCTTCCCAGAACTATAAGGGAAACCCAACATGCAATCTCATACTCCTTTCATGCTCCATGATTGTCTTGTTCATCCTTTCTGACACACCATTTTCTTGTGGTGTTCCTGGAAATGTCTTCTCTCTACAAATATCATGGTATGAACAGTAATCATAAAACTCTTTGCTGCAACATTCACCTCCATTGTCTGATCTAAGACACTTCAAACTTTTTCCTGTCTCATTCTCAACCAAATCTTTCCATTTCTTAAAAGTATCAAAAAAATCATATTTTTTTCGAATGCAATAAACCCAAGTTTTTCTTGTTGCATAATCAATAAAAGTAACATAATAACAAGAGCCACCAAGAGATGATACCTGAGTTGGTCCCCATACATCTGTATGCACAAGCTCTAACCTTTCACTCTTCTTTTCTTTTTTGACTCTGAGAAATATGACTCTCTTTTGTTTTCCATAAACACAATGCTCACAAAAATCCAAATAAATTTGTTAAATATCTGGAAAAAAAAATATTTTGTGAAGTATTTGCATCCCTTCTCACTCATGTGTCCAAGCCTATGATTCCATGGTGTTGTATCCACTCCTATAGAAGTGAAAGAGATACAAGAATTAGTATTACCAGTACATAAATACAATGTACCTACCTTCTCTCATTTTTCTATCACCAGTGATCCTTTGGCGACCTTCCACGACTTATCTGTAAATATAGATATACAAACTTCACTTTCCAACTGACCTATTGAAATTAGATTTTTCCTTAGATATGGAACATGTCTTACCTCTTTCAACAACCATTGGTTTTCATTCCTTTGTTTTATTTTTACCTTTCCCATTCCAACAATTTTGCATGGTGCCTCATCACCCAAATGAACATGTCCAAAATCACCTTGAACATAATCTAGAAAATGTTTCCTATGGGGTGTGGCATGAAATGAAGCCCCTAAATCTACTACCCAAGACTCAAAAATATTATCTACAGAAAGAATCAAAGCATCTTGTAACACATCACATGTTACATTTTCTTCTTAATTTTTCTCCTGTTGTCCATCTCTTTGTTTCTTTGGAGCTCTGCAGACTCTCTTTAGATGTCCTTTCTTCCCACAATTCCAACATTGTATCTTTCTCAATATGGATTTGGATCTTCCCTTCCTATAATTCCCATGGTTCCCTAAGACCTTTCCTCTATCCTTTTGTCTTCCCTTTTTCTCCATGTTTAATGCATTACCTGATGTCTCACATGTGCTTTTCCATCGCATTTCCTCGCTAAGGATAACACCAATAACATCATCAAATTTTAGAGTGTTTGAACCAGAGACAGAGTTACTTACAACCATGACCGAGCCATTCCAACTTTCTAGAAATGAGCACAATATTAGAAGAGCCATGACCTCATCATCAAAGTTCACTTTTAAATAACTTATCTTATTAGTAACTGTATTAAATTCATTTAAATGATCTACAACAGACCCACCTTATGACATCTTCATATTAAATAATCTCTTCATTAGAAATACCTTATTGGACACTGAGAGTTTTTCATACAGTTTAACCAATGCGTCCATCAACTCCTTCATTGTCTTTTCTTTTGAAATATTGAAAGCCATTGATGTTGTTAGGCTCAACCATATCGTTCTTAGTGCCTTTATTTCAAGAACCTCCCATTCTTCGTCCTTCATGGTCACCGGCTTCTTTGTTATTCCACCCATTTCTAGGAATAGATCCTTGTGATATAAATAATCTTCCATATACATATTCCATAACTGGTAGTTTTGGTCGTTAAATTTCTCAACCCTAAACTTTCCATCTTCTACCATTGCTCCCACTCGAACCATGAACCTTATTTTCCCACGAGTTACCTTTCGCTCTGATAGCAGTGGTTAGAAAAATAGGATCGCGAAGCAATAAAATAAAACAAATGCATAAATAAAACACAGAAGATACACAATACAATAGAGACATAGATATACGTGGTTCACCTAGTGTGGGCTGTGTCCACCAGAGAAATTGTCAGGTCCTTCCTTTTATTATCCATCAAAATGAAGGGATACAACCTACAATACACCTGACGTAACTGCCTCTTCTTTCTCTCACAATCTCCTCTCTCATAATACAATATTAGCAATGATACACAGCTGCAATACAATTCCCTCATAAAAGAGGGTTTCCTTCTAGGGAAAAAAACAATAACATAACTTCCACCATCAGATCATCGACCTTATAATGAACGATCCAGATTTACTATGAAATTACAATATACATTTACAAGGAAATTTTTCCTTTGGGGGATTCGCCCCCAAACCCCCATCGAGGCACGCTACCCTCAAACCCCCATTAGGGACCGGCTTCCCCCCAGACCCTCGCAGGGGGGGGAAATCCCCCCCTGCAACCCCCCCCCACCCCCCCCACATGGAGGGGTGTACAATATTCTCAGGTGTACAGTCTTCATGAGGTATAAAAATGGTTGAAAAAAAAAGATGTATGAATCAGGAAGATAATCAGGCTCCACAACCAACAAGGATGGGAATGCCATTCTATCTCTTACCATAAATAGGAACAAATTTAATAGATCTTCTAGAAAACTTATTGTTGTCTATCCTACAATATATATCATATCATGGGTATATCTAAGGGATTTATCACCTATATGTAGGGAGGATTTATTCATAACAAGTAGATATCTATGAATGTTTTGAGCAAAACATGCATTGTTTGGTTTGCATGACCAAGCTTAAACAATCCAGTATAGTTGAAAAGTATATCTCTTCTTTTCATAAACTTTCTTTATGCATCAAAGGAATTCCAAATACATTTTTCAAAGAATGATTTATTAGTGTTCTCAAGGAAGAGATACACACCCAAGTCTTAATGGGTCACCCTACCACTTGGATCAAAGCCTCTCAATGAGCCAGGGAATACCAAAAGGTTTTCAATGCACAAATCAAAAAATCATTCGTTATTCCTCATCCTCGTCTCACCAATCCATCTTGTTTTATCCCTCCTCTCAAGATCCAAAAATTAACTCATGTTGAAACGGAAGAGCATCAACTTAAGGGTCTTTGCTACAATTGGGATGAAAAATATTTTTCTAAGAACAAATGTAAGGAGAAGAAACTCTTTATGGCCATTTCATAGGACCTTTTAGAGGATGATGTTGATGGTATCCCTCAAGAACCTCTACCTCCACTAGTTGAAAATATTCTTCCCTCTTATCAACTAGTTTTGGAACCCCAAATCTCCCTACATGAGTTCACTAGTATTTTAGCTCCACATAAATTTAAATTAATTAGCTCCATCAAGCATCATAAATTCATTATCTTAGTTTATGGTGGTAGCACCCATAACATTATTCACTTCTAGGTAACCTAGGACACATTGTTATATCCATGTTGTGAACAAATTTCATGTCATGATTGCTAATGGAGGTTCCATGAAATGTGGGGGTCGTTGTGAAAATGTACGGCTTCAAATGGGATATTATTCCTTGAAAACTCACACGTTTTCTATTAAAATGGGTGTTTTTGACATTATTTTGGGTGTTGAATGGCTAAGGACAATAGGCCCTATCACCATGGATTTCAAGGAGTTATCCATGAGTTTCCATCAATAAGGGTGTCGCTACACTTTCCAAGGAATCACAGTCGGCTCTCCAGAGATCAGTATCTCATGTCGCATGGGAAAAATCCTTAAAAGGGAACATTTTGGCATTGTTTCCTAGTTCTGTGTCATTCATGCCTTTGACATCCCTTCCCAACCCATCCATCTTGATTGCATTCTGTATTATCCAAACACCAATTAGTTTTGAAACCCCCCAAGGCCTCCTACCCTCCTTCAATGCACATGATCATTATATTCCATTCATACCCAGTAGCCTCCCACCTAATGTCTACCCTTATCTCAACTCATCTTCTCAAAAAAATGGATATTGAAAAGATCATTCAATAATTTGAAGCTATTGGTGTCATCCACCCTAGTACTAGTCCTTATTCATCCTTAGTTTTCATGGTACTCAAAAAAAAGGCACTTGGTGCATGTGTCCTAACATTCATGCCCTCAACATAATAACCATCAAGGAGAAGTTTCTCATTCCAATCATTGATTATATTTTGGATGAACTTAAAGGTTCTTAGTTTTTTACCAAACTTAATCTTCATTATGTTTATCATCAAATTCGTATGAAGGAAGTTGGTATTCGCAAAACTATTTTTCACACTCACAAAGGCCATTATGAGTTATTGGTGGTGCCCTTTGGCCTTTTCAATCCACCATCTACCTTCCAAAGTCTCATGAACCACATCTTTCAACCCTTTCTACATCATTTTATCATTATCTGTTTTGATGACATCCTAATCTAAAGTAAAACTTGGAAGACCCATGTTACCCATGTGGATCAGGTCTTAAAACTACTTTCTCATCATCAACTATTTATCAAAAGGTATAAATGTGCATTTGGTGTGTCTGAAGTAAAATATTTGGGTCATATTGTTAGTAATGATGGTGTAAGAGTGGACTCGAAGAAAATTGAAGAAATGAAGGATTTTCCATGTCCTAAGACTCTTAAAAGTTTATGAGGATTCATTGGTATAACAGGGTACTGTTATCACTGAGAGTCACCTCCGGGTTGCGCCGAAGGTAAGCCCAGTACCCATCAGAGTTTTATGTCATAGGTTGATTATAAAAGGGTCAAATGGGTGCAGTCTCAAGAAAATATCGTCTTAACTCAGAAAACTGGACAGGTATGCACAAGCAAGTGAGGTCTTAGTTTAACTTCAGTCAGTAGGTTGTATTAAGGGTGAGTAGGAGGAAGAATTTGGTGAGAAAAATGTAGAGGCTTGTTGCGAACATCAAGTCTTCCAACAGCCTAAGGAGGAAAAGCTCTGAAAACAATATATTTTTTGAATTCAAATCTCAAAGAAATTGAAAGGAATTACAACGGCACTATAATCAAACATTCATCATAATACAATCACAATAATTCACGTGAATCAGTCAATCATGAACTCTTTCAGCATCGGAGGAAAACAAGAGGGAGCAAGGAAGTTGACTGTCATTAAACAAGAAATCTCATATTACCAATCAAAACCAGAGAACCAGAAGCTTCATTTAAAAATTTACAATACGGGAGCTTTGCTCTACCATCGACCATCACAAAATATCAAAATGACTCCTATATACTCAGAGCCAAAACGACGGAGACGTGTTCTAGTCATTACATTTAAGGCATTACGTATGTGTCTTCTTATTCAGACTGTGCAGGTATTCCTTTGTCAGATGCAACCTTAACTCAGCATGGGCCTTCAGGAAAAAACGTCCATCGAGGGGGGGCTCTGGCTGACAAATCTGTCTCTGCAACCAAAACCTCCACGCTTTCTATTTATGGCTTTGGCTGACACCTCTGTCTCTGCAACCAGAACCTCCAGAACCACTCATTTTTCACTTATTGTTCCTTATTGGGATCGCAACAAGGTTAAACGCCCAAGGGTTGTTTTGTGTTGTTGGTGGATGGCTAAGCTCACCCTATGATCTTGGAACCATGATGGTTTCACTATGTAAAGAATGCGGGCGCATTCGTCCTTTGGCACAAGCCTTGTGAATTTTTCACCCTTACCTGCATGTGACCTCGGGCCATGACCTAGCACTTAATTCCTGAGTGCTTCATGATTTTGCATTTCGGGAGTCTCCACTCCACTTGATTCCAAATATCATGATGCATGAACTCGTGAAATGGAATTTTCAGATCGACGGTTGGGCCTGCTTTGAAATTGACGGCCATGATTACCTCCTCAAAAACCCAAGTCGCCAGCGATGCGATGGGTGTTAACCCTTCCTCCTGGACCCATTGTTCATGTGACCTTGGGTTGTGACCCTGGGCCTAGTCACTGGGTGCTTCGTGATTTCACGTTTCACAAAATTACGTCATGCTCCATGCTAAGACCCCTGATTCATGAAATCACAACTTCTCAGATCTGACGCTACATATCCCTCTAAGATTCACGGTCCAGATCTCCTCTTCGCGAATTGGGATTTCGCGTCTCGGGAATTTGAAAGACTACTCACCTCCCTTCTCTTGATTTTTTATTTTGCGATCGCCTCAGATCAATGGTCCACGATTTTCCTTGATCTAACAGCTCAGATCAACTCGTGAGTTCTCATTTCATGAGTCATCGTGACTCTGCCCTTTGACTTTTCCAATCCACGAGTCATAGAAATGTTGATCTCTCGTCACGTGCCCTTCCCAGCACCAACAGCTAGGATTTACCTCACGATTTCAGACCTCTGTCTGACGTTAAAATTTGTGCAACTTTATGAGCCCGATCACCTGAGGGCCACTAATCTGAACTTCACATGGAATCCCAACCGTTGAAAACTGAACCTGCTCACTCACTCGATTTGAGTCCATATTGGGCCACTCTGAGTGTTGCGCTTTGACGCTTCTTGCACAAACCGTGAACTTGGGCAACCTTCTTCCCTTGATAACTATATGTGATAACATTTGGCTCCACATGGGATGGCATGATCCCTACAAGCTGCCAAGAACAAGCAGTTCCAGTCGCCTTATGCATTGGGATATGGAGTCAAGCTCAAAACATCCTGCTGAAAAATACAGGCTGATAAGTAAAAATGAAAATAAATACACATGCCTCAAGGAGATTATTTATATACAGTCCTAAACTAATTGATTTTTACACAGTGCTAGGTGAAAGAAAATTTCCACCATAGCCATTCAAGTAACTTCCTAACTGGAAGCTCCTTCACTCCATCCATGATTGATAACAGATAATGCAACCATGATAGCAAAACGGTTACAATTTTCAACTTTCCTCCTAATGCTGAGGTTAGGATAAATCTGGGTGACTTCCAAACATGAAGGAAATATAACTCCATGTATTCCTTCACAGGCTCGTAGGCCAAGCGAAAAACTCCAAAAAATTTGTAACATGCAGCCTTCTCTGCTACACAATTGCTCACACATGGCTGAATATCTCTGGTAGGCATAGGTGGGTGAACACTCGATGCAAAATGACTAGTCCCAGGTGATGGTTGCTCACTTACAAGCTCTGGACAAGAGATAAAATGCTCCTCCTATACATGCTTCTCTGTGTCTTCTACGGGTCCAAGATAGTTGATTTCCACCCAATGCTTTTCCTTAGTGAATAAATGAAAAGGCTCTATAGTTTGGTCTTGGAAACCTTTCATGAAACCATACTCACCTGTGAGTATCGGAGAAATAATTCCATTTGAAAATTTCAGAACATTTGAAACATATGACTCCATGTATATGGCCACACGATCATGAATAATTTGACAAAATCTTGGTTGCTTTAGAAGACCAAGCTGTTCCTCTGTAAAATTCTCTCTACTTGCAAATAAATGCCCTCCTTGCTCTTTTGAAACCAACTCTTGATCATCAACAGTTGTAGTCTCTTCTTCATAATAATGGTCACAATATTATGGTGCAATAGGATTTAGAACATCAAAACTATGATCAGACAAGAACATACAGTTATCTATGCAATCAGCTACTGCTACATGCTCAAAATGTTCTGGAAAATGATCATAAGATTGATATGCATTCCTTCCCATCAAAAAATATGTAACTATTGAAGGATATGATTCCAAATGTGAATCACACCCACTTCCTCGTTGTTGTTCCAGATCTGATTCATATTCACTATCTTCTTGCTTAGAATCTAAAACAGATTGTCAATCTTCTTGCTCATGCAAATTTTCAAGATATGCTTGCGTATGAACCCACTTGATAGCCCTGATGTTTTCTTCAACCTCTACAACATCTTCAAACAAATTTCTTAACGATGAAGATTTCCTTTCTCTCAGGAGAAGGACAAGCTCTGGATGTTGAGCCATGACATAGTACACCATGGTAGCAGTCTCTGTGGGTTTGATCTAAATAGGCATATTGATGCAGCCCCCCTCCCCTTCAGGGTTCTCCGACCTCTCTGTCTCTAGATCGTTCCAATGTTGGAGTTGTATTGACTTTTCGAGCTCTTGAATGAACCCTGATAAATTTCACACGGACTCCTTTTCTGCCTTTGGCGAAGGTTCTGTGATACCTGTTAGCTCCCAAAATGAACCCGTCCCTATGGTCACATTTTGTGGTGGATAGCATGGCTATTGGTAGTTTCTCAAATTGGTTTTGAGTTTTTTTCTGACTGCAAAACTTAGGTTTTGATTTTTGTCTTAGAAATAAGACATCTCATAAAGGTCTTCTCTTTAAAATTTTCATAAAATGCTTTCAACAGCTAACGTGTGTTTAAAAGATGAGTGCTAGCTGGTAAAAGTGGTGACTTTCAACGGCTAAGGAGCATCTCTCATAGGTTCGTGCACTGGTGAAAGTATCAATTTTTCAAACATCCAAAGAAACATTGTCGCGGGTTGTGCACTGGTGAAAGTAATGACTTTCAACAGCTAAGGGGCGTTTTCCACAGGGTTGTGCGCTGGTGAAAGTGGTAAGTTTCAACAGCTAAGGGGCGTTTTCCATGGGCCATTGGCTGGAGAAAGTAGGAATCACATGCGTTTATCCATGTTTCAAATATCAAATGATGATGCGATCAACTCACGTCATGCAATCAAGAAAGACGCGCTGGTGAAAGTGGATAATCATGAAAACTCGAGTTCCAAGTCCAAGTCGGATTACAAATCGGATCCGGTTCAGAAACTCATGCTCCACAATCATGGCGTCGGGGATGGCCAGTTCAAATCCATTAGCGCAGGTACAGAATTTGTACTACCGGGCTAACAACATCAATCATATCATTGCTTCCCTATCACGCATCACTCACGAATGTTTGTTAAGCTTCTAATGTTAAAAAACAGAGCTGACTCCCGAGTGCTTTAAACAATGCAAGACCTTGGCCCGAATATCAGTTTCCTGTGTCATGTGTGCATAATCGTTTGGGGTTTTGAATTGCAAATTGCAAGAAGACGCAGTGGCTCTTTGTTGAGAAAAGAATTGGACTGTCTGTCCTTTCTGTTAGCGATCAAAAATGCACTAGCATTTTTGAAAGAATGATGCTTAAACTTGCAGGGAACTTTTCAATCCCTTCCCGAGCTCCAAATGAAGATTTGAAAACACCATTGGAAATATTAGATTTTCTAGATGTCGATCAACTATTTAAGCATGCAAAACGGACTCTCCATGACTGAGAAATTTGATTTTGAAAAAATATGCGCTTTCACCAGCGCAGAAGGCAGAATTATAACTAGTTAGCTATTGAAAGTTGCGCCTTTCACCAGCTAAGGAGTGGATTTTCGGGTAAATTAGCTGTTGAAAGCCTGTCACGGCCAGAATAGCCAAATTTTTGCCCAGATCAGGATTTTTTGGGTTTGAATGGTTTGAAACCTTCTTCAATAAGCTGGTTATGAATTATCAAACCAAACTCTGAAGACCATTCTTGGAGATGAAAGTCAAAAGGGAATTTTTTGACTAGATTTGGTCATTTTCAAGGGCAAATTGATAGGGATCAAATGACACATCACCCAATTCGAATTTATCTTTGGAGGACCAAATCAAACAGCCTTGGGAGGCTAAAACTGCACTTCATCAGCAATCTTCTATTTTTAGAAATCATTAAATAGCACCTTTCCTATTTTGTTTTGATTTTCCATTCTAGATCCATTTTTATAGGATCTCATCCTACACTTGTTGTATCTGTTTTGATTTGACTATTTTTAGTAAATCTGATCCATCTTTCAAGGATCTAGATTTCATCTTGTAAGGCTATAAAGCCAAAGACATTTGGAGCACTAGGGGGTTCGATTTGAGATACTCTTATGCTATGTAAACATGCTTTTTTGATGCTAATGCAAAAAGATAGATTTCTCTCTGCTACAATATCAGATTTTATCACATGTCTTCCTTTGTTTTAATTAAACTGTTTTAGCTGCAGTGACTGTCATCTCACCAATCAACTCATAGTTTACTTAAGATTGTTTTACACAGTTTTATAAACCCTACATGTTGTATTTGGTTTAGTAACTCTGTATTCTCATCCATTTAAGCTTGCCATCTGATTATTGTTTCATGAGAGCTCTGTTTGTTTTTATTACCCATTTAAGGTCTGAGTACTGAGTTATAATTTTTTATCTCATTGATCCATATACACAAAATACAACAAACATTTTTACTTGAAGTTACCAAGCACCTTTGGTCTACAACCACAAAGGGTTTCTTGGAGTGATAACAAAATGGCGTCGTTGCCGGGGAACAGAAGATGAAGCAAGCTTCCCTGGGAGACGACATAGATCCAGCTTTGATGATAGACAAAGCCTGGACATATTTTGGTTGCAATCATCTATCTGGCGACTCCATGAAGAACGAATTCAGTGGAGACTCCATTGAAGACCTGTGACAGATCCAGAAAAGATCATCAAAAGGAGACGAGCCTTACAGAAACAAATTTTCAGATCCGCAGATTATCTACCTCGGGAATTTTAAGAGGTACTGTTTCTTATTTGTATCTAGACCATCTTCTGTTAAGCCTATTTTTCTGAATCTTCATGTTTTCAGAAATCTGAAATTGAAACAAAAAACCTGAAGGGTGACAGCCTCCATTAGTTTCTAAAATTACAAACCTGATTTCTGAGTTCGACATTGTATATAACCCAAGGAAAGAAGTCTTACAAGTTGGCCTTAGGAGAGAACTGCTCCTCTTTTTCCATCCTTCACAAACTGAGAAAAATATCTATATCCATCTTAGTCTGCTTGTTGAAAAGAGTTTCCTAAAAGACCATTTGTGAAAGGTGAGGAAATCCAATCTAGCTGTTAGGGCAGATTTGCAAAAGCTTGTTCTTTCCCTAATCCATCTGAGTTTGAATAAGACTCCACTGGGAGGATCCATTTAACAAGAGATGAAGAGGCTGCACTTTAAATCCAGATATCAGTTTATCAGTCTGTTTCATGAATTATTGTTGTTTTTTACTAACTCTTTCATGTTATTCCCTTTACATGTAAAGAGAATCATTTTCTGTTTTGTATATTCAGAAGACTACCATCCCGTTTTCATCTATCCATCTTTAGAAGAAACAGAGACTCCGCAACCATGTGCTATAGATGTTGATTTGATATCCTCATCACAACTTGCTCTTAAAAATGAGTCCTGTATTCCAATTCCTCTTGCATTTGATCACTTTTCTGACTTTGTCGAAATTGAAATTGACTCCAAGTATACTCAGACTTCAGTACCCGATGTTACTACTGCTGAACCTTTTCATCAACATTGTATCCCTTACGAGCAGCCCACTTCCTTTCAAACCAAGATTAGGATGAAAATGTTTAGGCCTTTAAAATTGCCCCATCCCCTTCATCCTTATCCTCTTGACTGCTATGAATATCTTCCTTGTTTTTCCGGAGAGAATCAAGTGTCAGCTGAGAGACACTTGGAATCCTTTTTGGATTTTGTTGATCATTTTTCAATTGCGCATGAAGATGTGATCATGAGAATGTTTTCAAAGTCTCTGATCAAAGATGTTGCCGCATGGTTTAAAAGTCTGAGACCTGATTCAATTGGCTCTTGGACCGAGTTCTCTAATGTTTTCCTGAAGTATTGGGGCAAGTACAAATCTTTAGATTCATACCTTGCTGATTTCTATGCTTTGAAACGAGAGCAGGATGAAGCCTTACCTATTTTCAACAGAAGGTTCTACCCTATTTATCATGACATGCCTTTAGAGGTCAGGCCTACAAATACAGTTGCCATGATATATTATGTCATGGGTCTTCATTCAGATCTTGCCCTTCTTCTGCTAGAACGGGAGTCTTCATCCCTCACCCAGTTGTTTGAAGATGCTCAAGAAGTCGAGGAAAACATTCATTTTTCCTGAAGGATCCAAAATCGATATTGCTTTGAAAATTTGCAGGTGCATGAGCGAGTAAACTGTCAGTACATTTTAGATTCAGAGTAAAAAAGCAGTGAGTATGAAGCAGATAAGGAACAACAGCTAGAAGGTGAGTACATTTCAGATTCAGAATTAGATTTTTCAGTGTTGGCTGAGTATTCCAGAGACAGGTTTACATGTGAAGCTTATGATCAGTTTGTAAATAAGGAAGAGCCTATGATGACTGGTGATTGCATAGGCAATTATATGTTTTTTACTGATCTTTGTTCATATGATTTTAATACTGTCTTATCATCATCTTCTGAGAACTTTTCTGAAGAGGAAGTTGTGATGATTGATGATCAAAATCTGAGATCAAGGGAACAAGAAGGTGATCAGTTTTCCAGCAAAGGGACAGCCATGGCTGAGCAGGAGTCTATCATAGATGTGCAACTATTTTCTGAGGAGCAGCATGTTACTTATCTTCCTTTTAAGGATCCAGTGGCAGCTTTCATGGACTTATACTTTTCAGAAAACCTAAAGATTTCAGATTTCCTTAGCTTGCCAATATTTATGGGCGACAGTTTCGGATCTGCAGAAAATGCTATGAGCAGCCCTCAGCTTTCATATTTGCAAACACAGGAAAATTATAGCAGACATGAAGACTTGAAGGGTGATGACCAGATTGCCCAATCAGTAAGTGAAAGTATTGCATCTGCAGTATATGTTGAAGACAACCCATATTTTCCAAATTTGCAGATAAAGACAGATTGCAGCAAACATATGCAGAAAGGGCAGCATAAAAGATCAGATCAGAAATTCAATTTGTATTTTCCTCCAGCAGAGATCAAGCAGACTACATTCAGCGTTGAGTTTTGTGAAGGAAAAGAACAGCAACAACATAGACAGTTGGACCAACAGTCCAAAGAGGTATTGCTTTATGAATTTGATGACCCTTTCACTGATTATTTGGAGTCTATGAGCAGCATAGATGTTAAACATTTTCTGTCAGAAGAAGATTGTCTTTATCATTTGTTCAAATCTCTCTTCTGCATGATATCTCTTCCATTATTGTTCGGGTCAAGATCAAGGATTTTAATAGTAAATCAGTTTATGATTTGGCTGCATTGGAAATTCCATCTTACTTGATAAATCTGCCTCTACTGGTTAGTATAGGAGTAGACAGAGGAATAAGCTCGCCATACGAGCAAATGAGATCTTTTTCAGTTGTTGATTTCATAAATAAGAAGAACAAGTCACAGGCAGGTTACAAGCAAGCTACAGTCAGACTATAGGTTTGATGAAGAACAGTTGCACAGGCCAGATGACTCCATGCCCAATGCTAAAGGCTACTGAAACTACTAGGTTCTTGGAAACCTCGCAGGGAGGTCTCCAACCCAGTTGGAGCCAAATGTTAGCTCCCAAAATGAACCCGTCCCTATGGTCGCATTTTGTGGTGGATAGCATGGCTATTGGTAGTTTTCTCAAATTGGTTTTGAGTTTTTTTCTTACTGCAAAACTTAGGTTCTGATTTTTGTCATAGAAATAAGACGTCCCATAAAGGTCTTCTCTTTAAAATTTTCATAAAATGCTTTCAACAGCTAACGTGTGTTTAAAATATGAGTGTTAGCTGGTGAAAGTGGTGACTTTCAATGGCTAAGGAGCATCTCTCATAGGTCTGTGCGCTGGTGAAAGTATCAATTTTTCAAACATCCAAAGAAACATTATCGCGGGTTGTGCACTGGTGAAAGTAATGACTTTTAACAGCTAAGGGGTGTTTTCCACAGGGTTGTGCGCTGGTGAAAGTGGTAAGTTTCAATAGCTAAGAGGTGTTTTCCACGAGCCGTTGGCTCGAGAAAGCAGGAATCACGTGCGTTTATCCACATTTCAAATATCAAATGATGATGCAATCAACTCACGTCATGCAATCAAGAAAGACGCGTTGGTGAAAGTGCATAATCATGAAAACCCGAGTTCCACGTCCAAGTCAGATTACAAATCGGATCCAGTTCAGAAACTCATGCTCCACAATCATGGCGTCGGGGATGGCTTGTTCAAATCCATTAGCGCAGGTACAGAAGTTGTACTACTGGGCTGACAACATCAATCAGATCATTGCTTCCCTATCACGCATCGCTCACGAATGTTTGTTAAGATTCTAATGTTAAAAAACAGAGACGACTCCCGAGTGCTTTAAATAGCGCAAGACCTCGGCCCGAATATTAGTTTCCTGTGTCATGTGTGCATAATCGTTTGGGGTTTTGAATTGCAAATTGCAAGAAGACGCAGTGGCTCTTTGTTGAGAAAAGAATTGGACTGTATGTCCTTCCTGTTAGCGATCAAAAATCCACTAGCATTTTTGAAAGAATGATTCTTAAACTTGCAGGGAAATTTTTAATCCCTTCCCGAGCTCCAAATGAATATTTGAAAACACCATTGGAAAGACTAGATTTTCTAGATGTCGATCGACTATTTAAGCATGCAAAACGGACTCTCCATGACTGAGAAATTTGATTTTGAAAAACTCTGCACTTTCACCAGCGCAGAAGGCATAATTATAACTAGTTAGCTGTTGAAAGCTGCGCCTTTCACCAGCTAAGGAGTGGATTTTCGGGTAAATTAGCTGTTGAAAGCCTGTCACGGAAAGAATAGCCAAATTTTCGCCCAGATCAAGATTTTTTGGGTTTGAATGGTTTGAAACCTTCTTCAATAAGTTGGTTATGAATTATCAAACCAAAATCTGAAGACCATTCTTGGAGATGAAAGTCAAAAGGGAATTTTTTGACTAGATTTGGTCATTTTCAAGGGAAAATTGATAGGGATCAAATGACACATCACCCAATTCGAATTTAGCTTTGGAGGACCAAATCAAACAGCCTTGGGAGGCTAAAATTGCACTTCATCAGCAATCTTCTATTTTTAGAAATCATTAAATAGGACCTTTCCTATTTTGTTTTGATTTTCCATTCTAGATCCATTTTTATAGGATCTCATCCTACACTTGTTGTATCTGTTTTGATTTGACTATTTTTAGTA